>JAXCGZ010015239.1:115000-117500 GCA_037179515.1 Halocaridina rubra | reverse complement strand
AGAGAGAGAGGAGAGAGAGAGAGAGAGAGAGAGAGAGAGAGAGAGAGAGAGAGAGAGAGAAATATGTATGTTACAGAAAGTCCCAAGACGCGGTACTCAGACATTTCTTTTGAAGAATTTTTTATTATTATTATTATTATTAGTGTGACACCGGGACAGGCAAGAAATTTGCTCTCATCAATAAAGGCCCGGGCACGAAGAAAACATTAAGACAAAAAAAAAAGAGATTAAGGACAAGGCAGTCATGAGATAATAAGGAAAAGGACAGGGTGAAAGAATAATCGAAGTACTGAGGACCTAGAGATATGGCATGATTAGGCCCTGAGATGACGATAGTTCTGTTTTTGAGGGAAGATAGGTTATAAGAATTAGGAAAGACAGAAATGGAAGAGAGTTCCATAGTCTGGACGTGGATGGGAAAAAGTAGTCACTGCACCGACCAATCCGGGAGATACAAATCTCCACACAGTACCTGTGAGACGAGGCTGCTTGGTGAGTGTTACGTGGCCTCGGCACGTAATATTTCCTTGACTTATTTGATACCAAACATGAATATGAAGCCACCTTTGGACTCCAGTCTTGAATAAAGTGTGTATGTGCATATGTAGGTATATGTATACATATATGTGCACATATCTGTAAGCATTTATATAGGAAAGTATATAGGTATGCATATATGTACGCATGTATGTAGGCATATACGAGTATGTATGTGTGCATATATTTTTCCAGGTACTAAAAGAGCATAAGTATAGCAACGCATCGTAGAGAGAGAGAGAGAGAGAGAGAGAGAGAGAGAGAGAGAGAGAGAGAGAGAGAGAGAGAGAGAGTCGTGGTCTGCATTTCAAACCTAAGAGAGAGAGAGAGAGAGAGAGAGAGAGAGAGAGAGAGAGAGAGAGAGAGAGAGAGAGAGAGAGAGAGAGAGAGAGTCGTGGTCTGCATTTCAACCTAAGAACATCAATAATGAATCGGGCGTGGTACCCACGTGGCGCTGGAACATTCTATATTCACCACGAGTAAGCGAAAACCTTTGCCTGATTCCCCTTCAGACAAGAATATTTCTGGAACTCACTTGATGTAAAGATTGTCAGATATTTAAAGTATAGGGAACATGTGTATATTTAATGGAGTAGCTGCAATCGCATGTTCCCCATGAAGAGATAATGGGATAATATTAAAAATATCCCCAAAGACATCTGTTTGTTTCAGTGTTTAAAAGTATTTACTGCTTTATATATATATATATATATATATATATATATATATATATATATATATATATATATATATATATATATATACATACCTGTGTGTGTGTATGTGTGTGTGTGTGTGTGTGTGTGTGTGTGTGTGTATGTGTGTGATTACCTAATTGTGTTTACGGGAAAGAGCCCAAAGCTCGTTTCTTCCCGTCTCCTCATCGGTTCCATTTTATACTTAGTGATACTTATCATACCTGTCCTTAAAACTATGGATTGAGATAGCATTAACTACCTCCTCGCTTAGCCAATTCCAATTATCAACTACTCTTACACTGAAAAAGTATTTCCTTACATCCTGCAAAGAAGTTTTCTTACGAAGCTTCATTGTGTGTGTGTGTGTGTGTGATTACCTAATTGTGATTACCTAATTGTGTTTACGGGAAAGAGCCCAAAGCTCGTATCTTCCCGTCTCCTCATCGGTTCCATTTTAGACTTAGTCATACTTATCGTACCTGTCCTTAAAACTATGGATTGAGATAGCATTAACTACCTCCTCGCTTAGCGAATTCCAATTATCAACTACTCTTACACTGAAAAAGTATTTCCTTACATCCTGCAAACAAGTTTTCTTACGAAGCTTCAAACTATGACCTCTAGTTCTAGAGCCAGCCATATCGAAATATCGATCCCTATCCACTCTATCATAACCATGAAGGAATTTAAAGACTGTCACCATATCCCCCCTTACTCTTCTAGCTTCGAGTGATGGCAAGTCTAATTCCCTCAGCCTCTCATCATAACCGAGATTGCGTATTTCTGGCACCAGTTTCGTGGCATGTCTTTGAACTTTTTCAAGCTTAGCTATGTGCTTTTTCAAGTGCGGATTCCAAAAGGGGGCTGCATATTCGAGTTTTGGCCTCACATAGGTTACATAAATATTTCTGAACATTTCCTTGTCCATGTGCCTGAAGGCTACCCTTACATTTGATAAGAATGCATATGCTGCCCTTACTACGCCATTTATATGTATTTCTGGAGACAAATCTGCCAGTATGTTTACTCCTAGATCTCTCTCATTTTCTGTCTCTTGAAGTTGTACTCCAGCCACCGAGTAGTCAAGCTTGGGCCTTCTTGCACTTGTACCCATTCTCATTACCTTACATTTTGAGGTATTGAATTTCATTAGCCACTTTTCTGACCACTCATGCAGATTATTTAGATCCTCCTGAAGTTCTCTACCATTGTTCTCGTTTTTTACTTTCTTCACAATCTTTGCATCATCTGCAAACATATTCATG
>JAXCGZ010015239.1:0-105000 GCA_037179515.1 Halocaridina rubra | reverse complement strand
CTTCCTTCTCTCTTCATTTAATATTTAACAAAAGTATCTTTTTATACGTTCCATTGGGTAAAAGTTTACTTTCACACCCCTATTAAGGATAACTTCATGTATTTTGTAGTCGATATAGAAAATAGTTACCAAATATAATTATTGTTGTTTATTAATAGCATTGTTTCATTAATGTTAATTTGTAAAATTAATATTTAAAATCATATAATTTTCGTGCTCTGCCCAATTCCAAACCGGGAATGAACTACAGTTACCAAACATAAAAAGTTTTACTTTCCTTACATCCATAACCATAGTGAGCGATAAAAATAATAAATATTAAACAGATTAAAAGAAATCCAGAACCATAACTATCGATGAAAATAGAACAAAACAATTAGATAATCATAAGCAACTGAAAATAAGTTTTTTAAATTATGCTAATAGGTAAACAAACCTAACTTAATATTTTAGTTTTATCCATTTGGGAGTTCAAAAGTAAACTTTTACTTTATATACTTTTTCGGTTTACATAGTTGTCTCAAGATATGCATCATTTTGATTAATGAAGATTAACTTTAATTGAGAGTATGGTTATATATTCTTTAGTTCCTGTATATGTTGTAAAGTAATAAATGTCGACTTTCACTCACTCACTGTTAGAAATGGAAAACTCTTGATATCATTTTAGTTTAGGTTAGTTCATCCCCAGTAATGAAATAAGTTGAAAATGTAAGGTTTGGGGTGTGTGAAGTAAACATTTACCATTTAGTGGAAAAAATGTAATATATATATATATATATATATATATATATATATATATATATATATATATATATATATATATATATATATATATATATATATATAATATATATATATAATTTTTTTTTTAAATTTATTTTTTTATTTATTTATTTATTTATTTTTTTTTTTGCTGTAAGGTGTTTATGATTATTCTTTTGTTTCAGTACTATATTGCTGTGTGGAAGACGTGGTGAACTTTTGTTGTAGTATTTTGCAAGAGATGAAATGGTTATATATATATTTAATTTTTAGTTTAGAATTTATATATACATCAAGTGATTTGTATTATCAAAATGTCATGTGATGGGGAAGGTCTTGGAACTGTAGTTATCGTTTGTATTGAGATAGGAAATAGAGAAATGCAGTGTTTATCTTATCTGAAGAAGATAAATCCTACAACTCTGTACGTCTTGCACAGCTTACATCAAAAAGCTATTACACTTAATATAAATAGCTCTGTCAGATTAAAAGCTTAAAATAACACATTAATAGATATTATAGCTTATTTTTGTAATCAGGGTTTATCTCTTGACTGATAATGGTTATTATATATTGGATTTAAGTCATGTTAGAGGAATGGCACTCCTTATTTAGCTAGGTTTACCTCAGGGGTAGAGATTTAGAAGCAAGTACATTGCAGCATAAGTCACTGGTCACATTGTTTCCATTTCATAACCTGAAGACTTTAGATTTGAATTTTTTAATGGCATCACAATGCAAACTTTGCATCATTACGCTGTTGTATTTTAATATTCCAGGATTCTAATTACAGGAATTATAATATTAGTGTTTATCTGAATAACATTCTCATCTCGATTAACACCTTTTTCCACCATGTATATTTTTTCTAATGTTCATGAACATGATTATGAAGGAACATTTTCCTGTCTGGCATCCCTCCAATATTGACATGCAGTGACGTATGTGTTTGTTTAGATAACTTCCCCGTTATCACTTCTTGTTAGTATGTTCAACACATTATTCATATAAGTGATTTTGCTGGTTCTTACCATATACTGTACTATTGAATTACCTGAACTTTAAATTGCATTGGTATTTCTTCAGATTATTTTATTTTACTTTTATAGATTTGTATTTAGGCTTATTAAGAATGTATAGCTTTCATTGTACCAACAAGTTCATATTAATAACAAGTGGTTTGGTATTTGAGGTCTGGTAATCCGTTTTATTGAAGGTGTATGAATAGAAGAGGCTAGTAAGAAATAGCGACCCCTTGTACGCTTGGGATAGGCAGATAATTGAAAAGATAGCTCTTTAGAAGTACTTCCTGGGCTTCATAGGTATTTTATGGTGCTTTTGACATTTGTGACTGGAAAAGCTTTGGATCAAGTAGAGGTAACCACTCCCTGTACATTAAATAACTCTGCAAATTTTTAGGTTAGGTTGAGGTACTGCTTAATCTAACAGTTCACGGGATAGATTAATGCATTGAGTTGTTATCATTACTTTATTCGAAGTTTATTGTGCTAGGAGTAGGCTGCTTAAAAATATGCTTTCTTACTATTGCTGTTGCACCCAGTAAGCGAATATCTAGAACCTATCTACAGTATATCTGATTGGTAATTATATATGCATTAGAAATTTTTCAATTTTTGTTAATGTAAACATAAAAATCTTATCAGCTTCATGTATTGTGTGGTTTACAAAATATTTAACTATTGCAGAACGATATCAAACACCGTTATCAGTTGGTCGCAACAGTATCTATGTAAATTGTATTGGGAAGAATATGTATCGGTGGTTAAAAGGTCTTTTTAGTGATATATATTAATTAGAAGAATAATTTTGTTACCGTTTATAATGGTGTTATTGTGGATGAAAAATTGCCAGTTTAGTGATGTTAAGCAATACTTTTTTTGAACGGTCTGACCAAACGTTTAATGGATCAGAGATATACTGCTGTTATTAGTACTTGGTTGATAACCTGAATAGAATCGGCTAAATTTGTGGTAATAGAGTAGCACTTTTTAGAAAATATGAATAGACAGTAATATGTTATAGTTCAGTGGTTTCACTTGGTTCCTTTAAGGAAAACCTAAACACTTGAAAAGGGATTTACCCTTTCAATATTGAAGGGTTTTGAATGTATTTGAGCTGGTTTGCAAATGCATAACACAGTATCTACATTGAATTAATGTCTTATGCGTGTAAATTATAAGTATACAGTATAGCATATAATGTTTGTTTCATCTTGACTGTTAATGTATCGGTTTAGAATTATTTTAAATTAATTGAAAAATGTACAGCATTTTTCCATTCCAGCGCTAGCAACGGCCTACGGAATGGATGGCGAAGATAGTGGGGGTGGAACAGGTGACACGTCAACATATCAGGTGGGTGTATTGCATAGTATTTATGGGAGTTTTGTAGTGCTTTTTTTTAATAGGCCTAAGTGGATAGTGATGACTTTACAATGGCCTGATTTTGGTTTTGTGTTAGGCATACCTAGAGCGATTTAAATGGGTATAATTACCAGCGTAAGAATTTTGTTTATTTGGTTGCTGAGGCAGCAGGTGTTTCTTCACATATATATTAATGAGATATGGGGTTTATATAATCATTCTCAAATTTCTTCGAACTTATAAATGGCTGTATTGTCAGTGCATTGAAATTTAAAATCCAATTCTTTAGGAAGAATACGAATATATCGAGGTACTTGTTGAAAGTTACTTAGCATCAAAAGCTCCTTGATTTGCATGTCTGTCCACTCGTGATTGTCATCAGTGAAAAATACATTCGTACCAAACTTGACCTTCAGGTATTGATTAGTGTCATGTTTCGGGAAGTAAAGTCTTTGTAGTGCAATTGCCTTTGTATCACAGCATGTAATGTGTGATCTGTAATATGCCAAAAAAAGGGTGAAATAGACTTTTTTTTTTTTATGCAAAGGAAGGGATGTGTGGTGGTTTTTTTTTTTTTTTTTTTTTTTTAGTGTGACATCGGACATGCAAGAAAAACTACCATCATCAATAACACCCAGGCTTGAAAAAAGTGTAAAGATGAAGGGAAAGAACACGGTTAAGGACAAGGCAGAGATGAGATAATAATACACAAAGGAAAAGGTCAAGTTGAAAGAATAGTCAGAGTACCGAGGACCTAGAGATATGGCAGGATTTGGCACTGAGGTGACGATAGATCTGCTTTTTGAAGGAAAATAGGTTATAAGAATTGGGAAAGACAGAAGGAGGAAGAGAGCTCTAGAGTTTGGAGGTAGATGGGAAGAAGCAGTCACTGCACCGACCAGTCTTCGAGATACAAATCTCCACACAGTACTTATGGGATGAGGTCACTTGGTGAGTGTTGCGTGGCCTCTGCAGTGGGGCAGGTATGCAACTCGCCAACTCATCAGAGCAGCGATGGAAGCAGTAGCGATAGAAAAGAGAAAGGGAGTCTGAATGCCTTTGATTCAACCCTATCAAGGAGATAAGTATAAGAAGCACCCCAGATGTGCGAGCAGTATTCTAAACAGGGACGGGTAAGACCTTTATAAATTTTAAGTAACTGTAAAGAGGAAAAGTAATGATGAACTGAAACAGAACCCCCAATTTTTAGATGCAGACATAGAATTTGGATAATGTGATTCCTCCAAGACATACCTTTGGTTATCTGGATTCCTAATATATTAGTAGAATTAAGAGGGTAAATTTCTTTAGTTTCGAAGACAAGAGGGCTATCAGAAGGAGAAGAAGAAAAAGAGATAGCCAGAAACTGTTTAGGAGGCACTAAATTTAGCTAAATTTTTGGTGCCCCACTCAGCTAACCTCTGCAAATTGGAGTTGAGAGTAGAAAAAAGTTATAAGAGACTGATTATGAGTAGCAGATAAAGGTTGTGAAGAAAAGGAAGGAAAAATCATTGGCAAAGGCATGAAGAAGAGAGGAAGATTGGTAATGAAGAAGATTGTTGATGAAGAGAAGGATCAGAGTATGTGAAAGAACAGAGCCCTGTGGAACACCACCTGTATTCGGGAATGGGCTAGATGGTGCAGCGTCAACAACCACAGATATAAAAATGTCAGAAAGAGAACTGGATATCAGAGAATATAGGGAAGGGGTACAGCCATAGGCAGGGAGTTTGGTCAACAGCACTTTGTGCCTGACTGTCAGATGCCTTAGAGATATCTATGGTGACGACAAAGGATTCCCCATAGTTCATCAGAGAAGATGGCCATACATGAGTAAGATAGGACAGGAGGTCACCAGAAGATCTTGCCTTGCGGAAGCCATACTGGTGATCGAAGATAGGTGAGTTAGATTCAACACTTTTCAAGAAGTGAGCATTGAGCAAAGTTTTGAAAACTTTAGTGATAGAAGAGGCTAGGGCAATAGCTTTATATTTTGAAGGAGTCGAGTGATCACGCATCTTTGGAACAGGGTGAACAAGAGGATGCTTCCAAGATGAAGGATAGATACTGGTTGAGAGAATGAGGCAAAAAAGACTGCAAAGCCTTGTTCGTCTTCAGTGGCCGAAGAACCTTATGAACTTTGTGTGAAGGAAAGGTACTAGAGGGCATGGGGTTAGAGAGGGGGTAAAGCTTGAGTAAGAGGTGCACTGGAATTACTTATGGAAGAGTTGGCACAAAAATGAAAGCCAAAGAGAGTGGCTTTGTCAGTAGGAGAGCAAGCTATAGAAGTTTTTGGAGAGGTTTTTGGATAAGGACCAGAAACCTTTATCAGTGGGGGAGGAGTTAATGTCATCAAGTTTCCTTCTTATAAAGGAAGATTTAGACCTTTGATCTGGGCAGTACAGCGAAACCTAGCTACATTAAAAGTAAAGCGAGTTAAATCGGGAGAGGCTTGGTATTACCAGTGTGCTTGATCCCTGGCCTGAATAGCCATGGAGCAATACGGTCAAACCAAGGATTAGGAGAGGGGATAAACACCTATATTCCGGAGGTCATGATCTTCGCAATTTTTAGGGCTACCTGATCAGGGTTGCGGGACTGAAAGCAGTAGTCTTTGCATGGGAAGTCAAAGAGGAAGTTGCACAAATATTCACGTTGGGTACGCTCATAATGCCAAAGGCGGCTCTGAGTAGGTGGAATTGATAGAGGGGGATCGAAAATGGTAGAGCGTAATTTCTTAAATTGGTACTGTATATATTTTTTGTAGAGATGGTGATGAGGTGGCTTTTGTTTAATTTTATATCCACTTTTTTTTTATACAAAAGGTAACCGGTAATCTTTGCTCTCATATCCTCAAGTATTTTTGAAAATATGTATTGAGAGATGTGTTGTAGGAGTAGTCAAAATCCTCTCTGTTGCCTGTTCTTTTGTGAATTAAGAAGGGTATTCTTATTTCATTCCAAAACTTGTTTTCAAGATTTGACGAAGTTTCTCAAATGCAATTCCAAGTTCATTATCTTAATATGAAATTAAATTATGAGCTCTGCAGTTTTGTTTTTGTAGCAAATACTCATTGCCATATGTATTGATGGGTTTATGAAATGTTCCTTGCAATTTTGTGCTTTTGAGTGAATTTACAAACCTGACTCGAGAATAGATTGGGACGCTTTATTTTTACTATGATAATTACAGACACACACCAACTTAAGAAGAAGTTAGGTTCCAGAAGTCTGTTCATAAGTATAATTATTTGTAAGTTGCATTTAGGTAAAACAAAGTACTCTACAGTACATACATATGCATTACTGTACGGTTTTAATTAATTTTAATACAATGATAATAATGTAATAATACAGTACAGTAATACAGTACATACATTAATACATGGGTAGATAATGGGTAGGTTTTTGTTCTTATCTATAAATGTTCGTAACTTGGTTGTTTGTAAGTAGAGGAGCTTCTGTATATTGAACGATTGGATTTTAGTAATTTTTATTTGCAATTGTTGTTTTTAAATATATTTGTAAAACACAACTATTAATTCGTTTTAGAATTCATTGAAAACTAAGTTTTAGTGCTTTGATGATGTTAGGTGGGTGGCATAGCTGTTGGTTACAGATGTCTCGTACATCTGTGAGTCATCACATGTGTACACTTGCCAAAGTGTATCAGCTTGACTCTTCCCCCTCCAGTCCGGATAATAATCCCAGTTGTGTTCTCTTGTCCTGTAGTATGTCGCTATAATGGAATTTCAGGTTTGTTTTTCAGTAGATTGAATGCCTTGTACTGAAACTGCCTTTGCTATATCCATCAAATATTATTCTCTCTGGGGTAACATAATCTTTGATGAGGTTAAGTTAGCTAATACAGTATCGTGGTTATCTGTGTACTGTATTGTGTTGGTGTGTATTAAGATCGTTTTAAAATAAATTACTAAAGTATTGTTCTATTTTACCTTAATGTATTACTACAATATCCATCTATTATTTTGCTTTTAAGGGAATGAATGAAGTAGTAACTAGATATAAATATATTGTTGTTTAATCTTATCTGTACAGTTTTGTAATTTTATTTATAAAAATTAAAAGTGTGGAACTTTATATACCCATGTGTGAATTCCTATCCATGCCACACCTATAAATTATGTTGACATTCAGACTTATCCAGTGGGTGTTTAATGCCTTCATATAGAAAGTTGGAGGGGTATTAATTTCATATGTGTATTTGTGTGGATTACGGGTGTCCAGGCACTGTGTACATTTTGTGTACTGTACCTCTATGTTTCAAGCTCTAGATTGATCTGCAGCATTGAACTAAAAGGACATATAAAATTTCTCTCTTGAATATATAATAAATCTGTATTTTGCCACACTGCATCATAATGGGGTTGTACCTACAATTGTCAACAATATGAATATTTTCGTGTTAATTATAGGCTTCCATTCCATGGCTTGTAAGTGTGGACTACCCTGGAGATAAAAACTTTCTATTATCTTCTGTAATTTCAAGGATGTGCTTGAATATTGTTTTATAAATGTATTGGTTTTTGTCACCTTTTTTATGTACCTTTTTTTTCTTAGGTAATGATATCTTTTCTTCCCAGGTGTTGGCTGCTCAAGACTCATACCCGAAGCAGATCTGCCAGTTTGACGAACCGTCTCTGTCCATTCCCTTCGTTCCCTTGGCTGGAGAATATGCCCAGTACGTGGGCCGTACTACTGACGGACTCGTTGCCCTCTCCAATTACAGACTGTTCTTGCAGCAACGCGAAACCACTTACCATATTCCGTTGGGTGTCGTAGAGACCATAGAGAATCGGGATATTCTCTTCTTATATCTCATGTGCAAAGATACAAAATCATATAAGTAAGATAATGTTTCAGTATTTGCCATTTAATTACTGTATGTGCTATTGAATCAAATGTACTTTATAAAGTACCAATGTGGTAAATGTTTGGATGTGTTACCAACTATAGAATGGAGCTAATGCTGTTTGTCTCTCTTGCATCTGATGGAATCCCAGGACAAAAGCAACTTCCTAGTAAAAGGTTGCCTGTATGAAATAATGTTAATATTTATTCTCAAGATTTTTTATGGATATTAGTTTAAACTGCTGTTATTGTGAGATACTGGAAGAGATGGGCTTAGCTTAGTGCATTAGTGCAAAATTTTGAAAATAAATTGTACAGGGCATGCTTTGAGTAATGACGCTCTCAAACTTAAAGCTTATGCAGCTGTAATACAACAGACTTAATATACTTTTTTTTCCCTGTTCCTAGGTGCACATTTTCAAACTCTGAGCTTTGTTCTGAATGGCAAAGGCGGTTGACCAAAGCTTTAAGCCTCCCTCAGCGCTTGGAGAATGTTTTTTCGTTTGCCTTTTACATGTGGAATTCCGAAGAGAACAGAGATTTGCACGGAACATTGCTTGATCCTGACGGACCGCAGACCTATGCTTCAAAGGCTGAAAAGATGTTTGATGAAGAGGTAGGTTATGTATTCATAAATTTTCACACCCTTGTACCCTGTGTTGTAAGAGCCGACTAGAGGGATGGAAGAGCTAAGGGTTGCTGACAATCTCTTCTTCTTTCATTATTTTTTATATAACTGAGAAAAAGTGAGACTGTGCTGAGGAGAAGATGAAAAGGCACTGCTCCGTTTTGTTTTAATTATGGCCTTCCTACTCTATGCAGAGGGGTATGACATCATCATGTTTAAAATATAAATAGTTTAGCTTGCATGCTCTACCTGTTTTTTATCATATGCATTTTATTCACTCAATCCTGTCTCGCTTAGATCACTCCTGCATCTATTCCTTAGTTTACTCATTCTTGTTCCATCCACCTTTATGTCCATTGTTTCTCTTATATAGGCTATACATATTTGAATCCCTTCTCTTGACATGACCAGACTGCTGTTGTGAGTGGCAGTCATCTTTATATCTGGACTATAATTTTTTCTATATTTGAAAATATTGATGAAAGTTTATAAAGAGAAATAAAACAAACTAAAAACTTTGTCATCTTTTGAATAGTCATCTGCATCATATGACCATTTATTTTAACCAGAATGTTTTACTTTTTGTCTCGATCAGGTTCGAAGACTTGGTTTTGATTTGGGAGGTGCCTGGCGAATATCGGTTGCTAATAATGATTACCAGTTATGTTCAACTTATCCTCGTAAGTTGGTGGTTCCTGCCTCGATCAATGACAACATACTTGAGAGTGTGGCACGTTTTAGGTCTGCCAGGCGGATACCTGCAATAGTCTGGAGGTTAGTAGAGCAGATATTGGTTCCTTTGACAGACTCCTTTGGACTTGTAATTGTGGGATTAAGGTTCAAATTCAATGTAATTGTGTAATGCAAATGATGTATATGGTTTAAATAAGTCAAATTAAGTAATGGTATTTAAAAATACATCCTTCTTTGTAATTTTGTATCTAACCAGACATCCCAATGGAGCTGTAATAGCCCGTAGTAGCCAACCTGAAGTGGGCTGGTTAGGTTGGCGATCCAGTGAAGATGAAGATCTGGTCAAGGCCATAGCTGAAGCTTGTGCTTATGATAGCCCTAGCGAGAATTTGACCAATGGTACCAACGGCATGGGAGGAAGCAATCTTGTGCCCCCACAAGGAGATAAAGATGCGGTGACGCCGGTCTCGGACATACCTTCTTTGTGTGACTTGCCAGAAGCAAAAGCCCAAGCTGATATCAAGGTAAATGCTGGTTAAGTTAGTAATGTGTAGTACATACATAGGATGTGTATGCCTTTAAGTAAAACCTATTCTATTTTCCACATCCCACACAATTGTTTACATGCTCTGCTACATTTGCATGCACATTTTGAACTTGTATTTTAACTAAGACATAGATGTACTGTATTGCTTTTGAAAAACTGCCATTATTGACCTCATATACTTCATACATTTGTTTGGTACCAAATATTTGCATTTTATACTGTATATCCCTCTAATAAAACTGCTACACTGAGAAGATTTAAAGCAAAATTTGTTTGGGACTTGAACATGCATTACATTGTGTAACTCATAACCTTTAAATTTATATATAAAACTAGAATGTCTATTTAAATGAATATTAAACCATGATGCTGTATAAATATAACTTAAGCCTTAATATAACTGTGATACTTGCACCTAAAGCATGAACGTTGGTGCTTTGTAAGTAGAACTTAAATCTTGAAGATTTATTACTAAAACTTTAATCTTTGTGTCTTGTAACGAAAACTTTTATCTTAAATCTTACTATTTTTAGCAAACATCAAGCTTTATAGTTTATAACTATATATTTTATAATTTAGAACTTAGACACTTGTGTTCTGTAATTGAACACCGAAACATTTGTATTAACTTTAATTTCTTTTTATAACAGAAAGTGCTTATTGTGGATGCTCGTTCTTATGCTACTGCTGTGGCCAACAGAGCTAGGGGGGGTGGCTGCGAGTGCCCAGAATATTATCCAACTTGTGAAATCCAGTTTATGAATTTGGCAAACATCCACACGATTCGCAAGTCTCATCACTCTGTACGAACTCTCGTTTCTTCACCACCTGACATTCCAAAGTATGTAACCAATCATGTGTTTGATTTGAAATTTTTGTTGTTGTTATGCTGTATTTGATTAAAAAAGGAATGCACTTTGAAGTTTAGTTGGTGAATTTGTGATGTGGGAATTATGGGTGTCAATCAGTGCAGTTCCCTTTAAATTGGACACTCACGTTTTATATCTCCGTAACAAAAATTAAGTTCCTTTTTTTTTAAGGTCTTTTTGTCTATATGAATATCTTGCCCTTGGAAAATCAAGCCTGAAACTTGATGGAAGGTTTCCTTAATACTGTACACCCATTGGCAATATATTTATCAGTTTAAGTGTTTGGCCTCCATAAAACCTCATTTAATTAATAATTAGTGTAATGCATTTTGTATTGTGACGATTTTAATATTTCAGTTGGTTATCAATGCTGGAAGGTAGCCGCTGGCTGTCTCACATCTCGGGACTTTTGAAAGCCGCAGTGACGGTTGTCCAAGCAGTTGTAAGAGAGGCGAGGCCAGTGCTGGTTCACTGTTCTGATGGATGGGACCGTACTCCACAGATAACGGCTCTCTCGCAACTGTTGATGGACCCTTACTACCGCACTATGCAGGTAGGTCTGGAATGAGAATGCCGTCTCATCTTGCAGATTTAGGGGGAAGGTCTGTATGAAAGATGTTATCCCTCTGTTACCCTGTGCCTTGAAGGAGAAAATTGATAGAGATATTGGGATGTGGGGCAAGTAAATTTTTTTTCTCTATTTTATCTTGCACAACAGTTGATGGTAAGAGTTTATATGGGTATTTGTTTATATTTCTACTTTTATGCATTTGTTACATTGGTGGTGAAATCTCTAACTTTTTGCTCAATATTGTGTACGAAAAGTTTTGGTGAGGAAGTTCCCTTATGAAAGTAGAAATGAACGATTAGGTTTTATGGAATGCAATTGATTTTCTTTCTTGAATAATGAAGCGCGATATCCTAAGTGAATGTACGTCAGTTTATAGAAAATACTGAATTTTTACACTACTTGTGTGAGTAGGATATCTTGACTGTTTTCCCATATGTTTATAACGTTTTACGGTGTTATATGTTCATTTTTTTATAGGGTTTTCAGGTGCTAGTCGAACGAGAATGGATAGAGTTTGGACACAAGTTCAGTGACAGGTGTGGCAGTGGGCGGAGCTGTGAAGATATCAATGAAAGATGTCCAGTTTTCCTTCAGTGGTTGGATTGTGTCCATCATCTTCTCTACATGTTCCCTACTGCCTTCCAGTTTAATCAGTCCTATCTTGTAAGTCAATAAATTTCTATATATACCTGTATATCATGCAAACTATTTACTTGAGCAGTTATGTGCTAAGCCAATAGTAAGGTTATTTAGTATCGGTTTCTTACATCTCATTTGTGTTTCCATTGTTACTCATGTGTACCCTTTACTCAAATATAAAGTTGAAATTGCTCTAGTCTTGTTTTACCTGTGTTTTACCAATACTTTTCTATAGGTAGAACTTGAACTTTACACTCGTGCATTTACATGAAAAGCTTCCTATTCTAGATCTATTTATGCAGATTGTTGCTACTCTGCAGTCACGTTTTCTACATGTACATTTGTAAAATTATATATTGTGAAAGTTGAGAAGGATGTTTAATGACCTAATAAAATATCTACAGGTGAAGTTGGCTCAACATGTGTACAGCAACCTTTTTGGTACATTCCTGTGTAACTCTTCTCAGGAGCGTTCGCAAGCAGAGATTGGAGAACGCACCTACTCCGTTTGGTCTTTTTTGAGGCTGAATCGTCACCGCTATACAAACTACCTCTACACTCCCACTCATCAGGTACTTTGCATAGTTTTAGTTTGTCAGTGATTGCTTTTTTTAGGCCTCTTTTCAACCCAGTTTGTATAGATGTGACCACCCTGCTGGCTTTTTGCAGAATGTGACATAATTTAGTAAGTCTGCTTGCTGTGTTTATTGGGTTATTGAATATCCTGAATCCTTTACTTTCCACAGAAGCCTTCCATAAAGGGTGTTGAATAAACTTGCTCATACTTTTCAAGCATGCTTTCATTTTTATGCTTGTTTATTTACTTCCAAGATATATCATTTCGTACCTTCTTAGCACAGTTTTGCAGGTATTCTGAAGCTTTCTCTGAGTGTTTGTAACCACCAAGCTTATTTGCTGCCTTGATTTGTTTGTGTCGCAGAATGCTGTACACTGTTGGAGTATTCTGCATCCTCCTCATCCTTTATGTGCCACTTATATCCTCAAAGTTGAAGTATTGTTTCCAAACTTGAGAAAGATTATGCTACATTCTTTCATGTAAATTGAGATGTGCAATGTCCTGCCCAGTAGTGGTGTGGATTATATTTGATAAGTTGATTGGAAATGACATAAAAGTGCAGTCTAACGTGACAGATGTCTGTGAACTTATAGAAGCAGATTTGAAGGGACAGTGTGAACCAGGGTTACCCATGCTTTACTATGAAAGTTAGATTGGCTTTTTTTTTTTTTAAGTATATTTAAGTATATGGTACATATATGTGAACATGAGAAATGTTGGACTAGAGAGATTGACATTTTGTGTTTATTTCGTAGGTATTGTACCCATCCTGTCACACTAAAGATCTACGTCTTTGGACATCTGTTTACATGCCTGAGATGGGAGAAGTATCAGCTGATCCACACACAGTAACCCATCCAAATATTGGAGATGAAGAGGCAAGTATTAACTATTTCAGTTCCATTCCTCTATTTTTCGTAATTGTCTTGTATATAGACGGTTAAAGATATAGGTAGAGGAAATCTCGATTGTTCAGTTGAACAACTGATAAATGGTGAGGATGTGCAGAGTATGATGGACTTGCTCTATATTTATTTCTGTATGCTGGACTGAGATACATCATATTTTATGCTTTTATTGTAATCATTGTTGAAGTAGTAGATTGTGTACTATACAGGTAATTTAATTATTGCTTTTGAAATCCAGTGCAGTACTTCATCGTTTAATAGTAACTTGTTTATCGTATGCTGTTCGGTACCTTTGTGATTGGTAAGAATTTAATGATCTCAAATTTTCAAGGGATTTATTAAAAGGTACTATTTGTAAATAGAAATATTGTTTCAGTTTAGTCAGCAACAGCCTCGAGTTTTCATCTGATAACCATACAATTTCCAATTTTTACAGGAGGAGGAAGAACCCGCCGCCAGTGGCGAACTTGTGAAGACCAAATCTTGTGATGATTTACTGGCTGGTATGTCTCCTCCTCCACATAATCCCCTCAGGAGATCATCTGATCCTAATATCAGAGACAGGTAATATGCAGTACTGATTTTTTGTAGGTACAGTATTTCAGTAAATACGAGTGAATGTTGATTTTATCCTTATGGCCAGTGCTCTCAAGCAAGGTAAAACCTTGTAGTTGCTTATAGATCTGCGCTAATGTTGTTGGATACCTAGTACGTTTTGCTCTTAGTACTTTAGCTGTTCTCTTAACATAGATGGTAAAAGCCTCTCCTTTTTTTTTTCTTTTTTTCTCCCCCCCTGCCGTTACTTGGTTGATTTGGTTTTGTTGTAGTACAAGTGCAAGTGTTTAAGAGTATTAGAAGAAAAATTATTATTATTTGGAGATGGAGGATGTGTGTGAGGACTCCGTTCAGTAATTTTTATCTTGAATAATTTTAAAGTGATTTGACATTAGTTGTCTTAACCTTCATTGTTTGAATTATTTGTTTGTAAAAAAAGGGATGCTGAATATAATTGAAATGTGATTCGATACTTTATTAATTTACTCTTCATTTATATTAGGAACTTGTTCCTTCAGCTCACTATTTTAGGGGAAATTTGTATATACGTAATACTGAAAATGATAGTAGGAAGCTTTCACTTATGGTACGAAGTTACTATCTTTGTAGAACTGAAACTGATTTTTTTAATATATTTTTTTAGTTGGCTTTCCAAACTTGCCTTTTGATTTTATATGCTGGCCTAGCTGTTTTGGAAGGCTTTGCGAATGAAGTCCTCGGTATGGTTGAAGTATAACTTGCCTTTAATCTTGTTGAACTTCTGATTCTTTTAATGCAGTGTGCTGGTGTGGACTAAACATCAGCTTCAGGCTCTGTGCCAGAGGTACTGTAACATTTTGAAGTATTAGCACTGTGCATGGGGGTGGGTCCTGTTCATGTACAAAAAACAAGAGAAAGAAAATTGCCAAATGGCTGTACTCGGATGGTTATTTGTTGGATTTCTTAATATTTACAGACACTGGACAAAACTCTATTCATAAACTAGATATTTTGGGCGATTAAGTCTCGCCCATAATTGATTACATTTAAGTAGTTTCTTTACTCATACCAAGATATTCTCTGATGGTAAGTAAAGAGTAAGGAAATAAACCCAGTTCCAGATTTATTGATGCCCAGTTTTCATCTGGAAAAGATATCAATAAAACCTGCTCGTTTTGTAAATGTTTTAAGAAATTCAGAAAATAATATATCTATCTTCATGAGTATGCCAGCTCTCTTTATGTATTAACTGAATTTTGATTAATGGGATACCTTTAGAAATCCTAGAATCATGCAAGTACATAGTTATATTATCTGGACCTTTTCATTAGTTTGTGTACATAATGTATCATATTTATTGTTATATGAATACCAGTACTTTGGCCCAGAGCTTTGAAACTTGTGCTCTGTCCTTGTAGAAACTATTTCATCTTTTTCCCTCTAGAAACTTATACCATAAGATGTGGGAATATCTTTTGATTACTTTCACAAACGATTAAGAGCACTTTTGCAGATGTAGTGATTTTTGGTTGCTCCCAGAATATTGTATATAGTTACTGTGTCATCCAAACCCTCATTTTATTACTAAAATTTAGTACCAGTGTTAAAAACCATTTAAAATCGGGATCATTTGCATTCTTCGCAATTTCTGCTTAATTTTTTTTTTTTTTAGTCGAGTGATAGATTTTATGGATGTTCTGAACCAAGTTTGTACCCACTATTCACCCATGGGTCCACCATGATCCGTTCCACCCCTGGGTGGAATATGTAAACTGAAATTGTGCCTTGCACACACACTAGCTTTATAAGGATTTTACAGTGCTAAGAATTGCTGTTTACTAGGCAAGTAATGCTTTTTTAACACCTAAAGTTTCGTTACTTTCAATGTATACTGCTGCTATTCTCAAAGAATACACTGCTTTGTATAATATCTTTTCACATCACAGTAAAAGGGTGTTATCTGAATGTTATGATAATACTATTAATATAAGCATTTAAATTTTTAATATTATTAGTAATTGAGATGTGTTTTTGATAGGACTTTTCAATTGCTGTTATACATACCTATAATTTGTTAACTGTGGTATTGCTTATAATTTTTTCAGTATTTTTTATTGATTTATGTAGAATTTTATATATCCTGAAAAGAAATGTTGCTAGATTTTTAATTTTTACTTGAATTTTGCAGTGTTAGCAATAAATATTGTTGTGATAGCATTTTAAAACCGAACTTGTGTATGATTACTTTAGAAGATTAGAATTCCCTTTGGTAGAGTTTCCTTATTACACTGTATTCGTGCACAGGCATCTTCTCAAAATTTTTCGGCTGTTATTTATTGGAAAAACAAAATTATCCTTAAATTTGAAAATGGCACTTTTTTTTTTTTTTTTTTTCAACAATTTTATATCATCCACATAATTATTGGAAAGATTCTAAATATTAGCTGTAACTGGCTTTTACAAATCATTTCTTAATATCTGTACCTATGGAATCTTAAGATTTCAATAGTTTTAATCTAATTCTTACTGAGTACAGTAAGTTTAGGGTACTCTCAAGGGGGGAGCAAGAATACTTCCTCCACATTCCCCTGCATGTAGGAAAAATTGAATAAAATGGCAAAGGGAAGGATTGGAATTCCTTCCTCTGTATATTTTCCATGCAAGGAGTTATCAGTGGTGGGAGAGAAATCTTTCTGCACCTGTATCCCCTAAGTATCTTGTTAGAATGTACTTACAGGGACAGGATTGTGAAAAGCTGACTGTACTTTCCTTACCAAAATTTATTTTACTGATTACGTATAAGTTGGCTGCCTCCACTTTTGCTTAGATGTGGCCTCCCTCTTTCAACAGGATATGGTATGAAGGGTTATAGTAAGGTGTCTGGTATTTATTGTAACTTTTTTTTTTCTTTACAGTTGTCCTAACATGGCCATGCTAAATTCAGCTCTTGGTTCAGAATTGACGAGCGATGATGTAAACGTCGATGATCATAGGGGTGATTTCCCTTTGCCTCAGGAGTTGGATACGAATGATGATTCCATCAGCGAAACCAACGGAGACCAAGTCAATGACGAATCCTTAACTTTGTGCCCTTCGGTCGAAGATTCCGAAACGCACGAGTGTGGTAACAATGTGTTGGGTGAAGTCTTTGAAAGTGGTATAGAAAATGGGGAAGAGGCAAGTGAATACATGGAACCTCCTCCCAGTGCAAATGAAGAGACCGAACAAGAGAGCGTTAATTATAAGAGGGAAACAGAAGAAGAGGCATGTCAGAATAGAGGTCCCAGTGGCAGTAGCAGATTCAAGGACCTGGCGGAACAATCTATTGAAGGGTCGACAGATACGTTGGTGGCAGAAATAGGGGTCATAGCTAGTGAAGAAAAAGTTCCTAAGGAGAAGCATAGTGAACGAACTCCTTTGTTAAATGGGCAGTTGGGAGAGGAAAGTCCCAGATCATTATTAACTGGCAAATGTTGCCCATTCATGAATGGTATGTCTGATGACTATGAGGTTAGTACTGTAAATAATAAAAAGAATGGCAAGAAAGGGGCCACTGCTAATGGCATGAGTATTGAAAATGGCCAAGAGGACAGAGAAAAGTCTTTGTCTCATGTGGGGGCTGCAGTCTCCTCTTGTAGTGTTTGCCTGCGAAGTAGGAAGCTGCTAGACGAGAGCAGCAGTGATACTTGGAGAGGTGCTGGGCTGATGCAAGAGGGTGGTTCGTCAACACGTGGCATTACCACTGGACCAGGGAGTCGGGTATCTCTCTATTCAACACCAATGCACTCTCGCACACCTTCATCTTGTATTCCTTCAACACCATGTGAAGATAGGTAAGGCATGTTGACTTTGGATGGTTAAAGCTTTTTTTCTGAATATCTCTCTCTCTCTCTCTCTCTCTCTCTCTCTCTCTCTCTCTCTCTCTCTCTCTCTCTCTCTCTCTCTCTCTCTCTCTCTCTCATATTTTTTATGCAGGGATAGGTTTCAAAGATGCTCGTGCAAACCAAATTTCACGTAATTTAAATAGTCTTTCCATAAGGAATAATGTTAGACATTACTTACATATGTAAGATAAAAATATACTAATACAGTATTAGATATATATAGATTAACAAAAAAAATTAACAAATTAACTCACTCTATTATCTGGTGGGCAACGGGCGTACTGGGACATGTATGGTGGCAGTTAGCATGTGACTTACGCGGGAGGAGAAGAGGAGGGGGAAGTGGGAGAGCTTACTCATTGCTGCAAAAATAAACAAATATTAAAGGTATACAGGGTACAGATAAACAAAAAACTGAAGGGAACACTAGAAAAGTCAATATGCTTCACATAACTCTAGGCAACTTCAACTTTATTTTTCATATTCTGCAATGCTTGTATATATAAGAAACAGAAAACCCCCCCACAATATTTAGGTGTACTCACTATATACGGTGCTCATTAGGCATACAGATGTGCGTGGTGGCGGTGAGCAGGTGACTTAAGCAGTAGGAGAGGGAGGAGAAGAGGAGGGGAAGTGGGAGAGCTAACCCCTAGCTGCAAAAATAAACAAAGATAAACAAAAAATAAATAAAAGCAACTCTAAAAAACTCAACATGCATTGAATAACTCGAGGAAACTTCAACTTTTTTGCCATTAAAGATATAACAGATAAAAAAAATGAACACAGTATACAGGTCTACTCACTCTATATATGGTGAGCAACAGGCATACAGACGTGCTTGGTGGTGGTGAGCAGGTGACTTAAGCGGTAGGAGGGGGAAGCGATAGAGCTAACCCCTAGCTGCAAAAATTAAACAAAGATAATCAAAAGCAAACCTAGAAAACTCAACATACTTCCCATTACTAGGAAACTTTAACTTTTTTTTTAATTCTGCAATGTCTGAGTATAACAGTATGAAATATATAACAGATTAAAAAAAAATACACATTATACAGGTGTACTACTCTCTTTTTACGGTGAGCAACAGGCATACAGATGTGCGTGGTGGCGGCGAGCAGGTGACTTAATAGGTAGGAGAAGGAGGGCGAAGTGGGAGAGCTAACCCCTAGCTGCAAAAATAAACAAAGATAAAATAAAGAATTAACAAAAGCAACATTTAAAACTCAACATGCTTTGCATAACTCTAGGAAACTTCAACTTTTTTTTAAATTTTGCAATGCCTGAGTATAACAGTACAGTATTAAAGATATAACAGATAAAAAAAAAAATTAACACCTTATACAGTGTAGGTGTACTCACACTATATACAGTGGTCCACGGGCATACTGGGACAAGCGTGGTTGCGGTGAGGAGGTGACTTAAGCGGTAGGAGAGGGAGGAGAAAAGGAGAAGGAAGGGGTAAAGTTAACCCCTGGTGGTGGTAGGGTTCCATGCTGCTTAGGTATACTGGGCTGAGGGTCATCAGAATCGTTTGTTTTGGATGAGAAGTAGACATCAAGTGTTGCCTGCTGTGCAAATATCCTCTTTACTTGCAAAAGTTCATTGTAGCAGCCAACATCTTGTATGACCCTTCTTTACGTCAAGCCTGCTCGCTCTATATTAGGATCTTTCTTATACAAAATATCCAAGGCATACTCTAGATAGTGGAAAAATTGAGTCAGGTCCTTCACACTTCAGTGTGTTCGTGGGGGTCTCATGAAGTGCGGTTGCTGCCTCCTGTGCCTCTTCCTCCTTATGTTGTCGTTGAGCTTCCATATCATCCAAATCCTCGACAGTCGATTCCTCTGTGTGGGATGCAAGCAGGGCATCCACATCCTCCTCATCAATGTCTTAGAATTCCACACGTTGTATGAGCAGAACACTCAAGTTTCGTCCTTGAAAGCCAATCGTTGAGATCAAAACCCATGAATGAGTATATAAACTGCAGGCAAACCTCCTTCCATGCCCCATTCAAACTCGACTGTGTAACATCAGCCCAAGAATCCTACACAAACCTAATAGTTTTTTATATTAAACTCTTTCTAGTAATTCTTGACTGCATTTTCTTTACGTCTATCACTGAAAGATCAAGGACATCAGCGGCTTTTTCCAGGTCAGCCATGATGACGTCAGTCTTCCTGCTGAGGCCTTTAAACGAATTCCTAATATAATGTGATATCATCATTTGCATTACCCCCTGGTCAATCGGTTGGAGTAGTGAAGTTGTATTTGGTTGCAGAAACACAACTTTTATATTTGGGTTCAGATTGGCAATTGACGGAGGATGGGATGGTACAGTATCCAAAACAAGAAGAATTTTGAAGGGTATATACTGACTCTTGCAATAATATTCTTATACTCCTGGGAGATGCGTCAAGAAAATATCTTTAAGAATACTCCCAATCATCCAACGTTTCTTATTTGCGTACCAGTGCACCAGAAGTACGGTAGCTGTTTATAACAACCCTTGAGGGTTTTCTGAGTGATAAGTCCTTACAGGCTTCAGTTTCATGTCACCCTCAGCGTTCGCACCAAGCAGCAGCGTAAAGCGATCTTTTGTTGCTTTATATCCTGAAGCATGTTTTTCTTCAGTGAAAATATATGTCCTGTCTGGCTTTCGTGTTCAGTATAAAGCTGCCTCCAAATCAGCTGATGCGCTCTCGCCTTGTGTTTTTTGGTTGTGATAACCAAACCTATGCCGAAAGTTTGCAATCCAGCCAGGGCTAGCTGCAAAGGGTTTTACCTCTTTACCCTTCTACCTGCTATTTCAAATGTTCATAAATCTCACTTGCTTTTTCTTTCACAACATTGTACAGCAAGTTTGTTTGCTGTTTGTTCTATATGCACATACACGTACATAACATCTTTTCCATTCTCTCCATAATATCTGATCGAGCATATGAAGACTGCCGAATTTAAACTAACACCAGCTTTTGCACTTTTTCACGGATGGTAAGCAACTTGCTTTCACTGTGTTGCATCGAGTTACTTATAGCCGCTGTACTCTCACCACTCTCATAATGGGCCAACACTTGCAGTTTTAACTCAAGGTTCAAAGACTTTCTCTCTCTCTTGGGAGTAGGAGCACTTCCACAGTCTTTTCCTGGGCATTTACCGGCCATGATAGATGAATGAAAATATGCAAAAAAAATGCACAGGAAACGAAGTTTACCACAACAACTGTTAGAACAATGCTGGGTGAAGCGAGACTTGAGCACATGGCAGCATTGCCGATAATTGGCTCCGAGGTGGGTGTTTAGTCACTAAACTGTACCACGTTTTTTGACGCTTTTTCTCGCTTGTGTCAACTGCGCACTTGGAATTAATTTATTATTATTTTGTATATGCGTTATCTCAAATTTGCGTAGTCTAATTTCACGTAAAACTAGAGGTGACTGTATATCCTTCCTGAGTATAGTCTCAAGTAACCTATCCCTCCATCATGGGTTGACTTCCTGCTAGCTCTTGGGCTATCAGCGTGGCAGCCATAGAGCCTCATCCTCAATTTAATTTCTTTTTAAGTCACAAGTCTGTAGTCTATTCCAGTGTCTTTTGAACTTGATTTCTTTTTCTATATATTCTTAAAAACTATAACCTTACTAGATTTTGGAATTATTTAGAACCTCTGCCTTTTTCTTGGCTTCTTTGGCTGTTATTTATACAGGTTTTGATGTGCACTGAAGAGGGAATTCCCTTTTCAAATAGGACCTTATTTTTTTCCATCCCATTACTCTCATTAGTTTTTATGCTCTCAACCATATATGAAAATTATGAATAACTAATTTCAATTATTTTTATTGTTGTATAAAACGATTTGTTTTTTTTTATTTTGCAAGTGGATATATTTTAGCTTGTTAAGAATATATGATGTCATCATATTGACCTCACTTGTTTGTAAGAGAACTTGAATATTTGTTAATCATCTAAAAATAATTTCATGTACATCACTGCCAGTAATCTTTTAAAAAAAAGACATTAATTCAGATTTGGTGTTGAAAATAATCGAGGAAGTAGCTATGCCACCATAGATGGTCTTCATAATGTCAGTGATGAAGTAACGAAGAGGCTACATCAGATCATGCAACAGCATCTGGTAAGTAGCAGTAAGATGGCCACAGTTGATTTAAAAGGAGGGAGGTACAAGCAGGGCTTTTTATAATATTTTACCCATCTTTGGTCTTCAATTAGTTGTTCTGTGCCAAGGGAAAAAAAGATCAAGGATATTATTACAAGTCCTTAGTTCCTCAGTCTATTTATGAGTAATTTCAACATGGAGGGACTTTTAGGAGTGTTTTTCTTCACCATGAGGCTTGTCAGGTAAGTTTTTTCTGTAAACCACAATATTTGTATTTGTAAAAAAAATCTTCATAGAAAATATTCAGACATAGGCAAGAGAGTGCATGAACAATGTATACCATTCCTAGAATTTGATGAAATGTTTGAGATTTGCAGGAATAGTAATATGGCAGTAACTTTAGTTATATAACGACTGTGAAAGATTTTGTAAATTATTACTCAAATTCTTGATTTATTTTTATTGTGGTTAAAAAGAATGTTCAGGTGATGGAAAGAGAGAAACATCTGTATCATTAAGATATTTGTAGCTTATGGAGAAAAATAACTTCTACAACAACTTTGCCACTGTAGCTTGAGGTGGGGCAAGTAAATTTTTCTTTGGTTTTTTATTTTTGGTAATTTCATGAAGGAAAAATAAACTTCTAGATGAAGCTGCCTACAATATGTGATCAGTATCAATAAATAGTTAGAAACTTCTGGAAATACAACTATGGCAATCGCTTTGCTAATATAACGTGTGTGATGGATTGAGTAATTATTGCATTTATTTAATTCTTTGTTAGGTTCTTTAATTTTATGAAAAACCTCGTTAACAAACATCTAGGGAAAGACAAGAGAGCATTGACACCAATGTTCTTGAAAGTTATCCAATGTATGTTCAGACGTACAAATCAATAAACACTACAGTGAACATGTACAAACTGCATATAATATATAGCATATACGTATAAATATTCTGAATCGCATATGTGTTTGCTTCGGCTTTGAAACTTAAATAATGTCCCTCCTGTATACTTGTAAGCACATTTTATCTTGTTTATAAGTTTTTCCTTAGTATTTAGCAGGATTTGCTTATTTGTCACTGGTTTAAAATAGTAAGGGATACTGTTTGTATTTCATTCCTTTTGGAATAATTTTTGTTTCAAGAATAAATATATTTTTTTGCTTCATATTTGTTCCCTTATGCAGTGTAGTTAGTTTTTTTTTTTTTTTTTTTTTTAAACAGACAGAACTAGAGGCCTTGAGGAGAGATTTGCTAACAACTAGGCAAGCTTTGTGTAACCAGGTGCTTCACAATAAGTGTGGCCATCATCACCACCACGACACAACAGAAGACCAGGTAAGAGCACTGCATGCATCATTTGCTCATGCCATGGCTGTACTCAAAGCGTGGCATTGGGAACAATTACAGGCTGAGGTAGAGTGCAGTCATGGGGAGGAAGTTCCGACCTCTCAACCTCATGACCCAGAGAGTCGACCTAAAACGCAAATAAGAGTAGAGACTCAAAGTAGGTCTGAAAGTCGGACTGGGACCCTGTCCAGAACGGTGCTCTTAATGGGATGTAGATCCACAATTCTGACTCCATCTGGACCTCGGTCCAATGGAAGGACTTGGACAGGGACTCTGCTTAATACAGTATTTAACATTACTGCATACCTAGTCACATGGCATCGCTTTGAGAACGAATCCTTTGTGAATGAACCATCTGGAGACTTGCCTGAAGCAGCTGGTCAGGCGGGCACTGAGCAAGTTAGATCAGGCTCAGAAGAGACTTTATCCAGTTTAACAGAAGTAGGAACTACCTCTGAAGTATGTCATAGTGGTACTTCAAATGCAGATAGTGATGAGTTTGTTTTGGTAACGTATGATATGGTAGACGTTGATCCATTACCAGAAAGCTTGTTAGGAGGGTTATCTGTCTCGGCTAATAGTGAAATGCAAGACTTGTTGACTGGGGACTCTGCACGTGCACTTGAAGATCCTTCTTTACCAGATAATTTTGGTTACCAAGGGGATGACTTTATCAGTAGAGAAAATATGAGTTCCACTTTGACCAGCTCATTGGTTCTGGAGGAAGTTAGCCTAAGTGTAGAAGATGAAATATCTACCGAAAGAAATAGTTGGGAACTGGTAGAAATTCTGCCAAATTTAGGAGGAGAACAGGCAATGGTAGCGTCTGAATTAAGAATGCTGGATGGGGCTTCACCTCAGGAGGTTGAGGAAGCTGAAGGGATGGTTAACTATTTGTTTGCACGAGTGGTGCAGCTGCTTTTGACAGTTATATAGGGATCTTTATTCGACAGCTGTCATAATTACTCTGCAGCAAAAAATGTCAACAATTCCAAATATGAAGCTCTGCATGTCGATTTTAGAACGTTTTATACTGTCTGACGTCATTATAAGACATAAATGTGATATTCCGATTTATAAGATAACTGATTACATTATAGGACGTAACTGTGATATAGCACATTAGAATAGTGATAGATACTGCAGTCTTCTTACTTTGTATTTTTAGCAGTTTAATTTATATGCACATTGTTTTATGATTGACCTTTGATCAACTACACTTTGATGTGGTGCATGTTCATTTATGTGTTATTTTTATGCAATTCTCATTTTACCTCTGCTTTATATAGGCATAATTTAGCTAATCTCTTGTATTATGCATTAATGGACAAAGCGATTTATTGACTTCATTTAGTTAAGAAAATTATACATATAGCTCAAGACATTTTGTAACCAAATTTGACCAATTTTATTACAAGCACTTGGTGTCCTTGAGGTTTTGGATAAACATTGGAATGTGTAAAAAATTAAAATTTGTAATTTTATAAAAATTTACTTTTGGAGACCTTGAAATTGATTTTTAAGTATGCTCCTATGCTATGCTGTGAATTACTCAATTTACCACTACTGTGAATTTTAATTAAAAATATAATGACCTTTTATTGTCTGGCATGAAGTTTTATTGTGTGCATAATAGTTTGTCTCCATATTTTTACTTTTTACTTGACTTTTGTTGCTTGTTTGTGCTCTTTTGCTTACTAAGTGCTATTGATATGCTTAAGCTCTGCAATGTTTTGTTACTATTTTGTGTTATGTGCTTGTTTAGAAGTCCTCTTTTACTGTATGGTCATATCATGTGAGCTAGACTTTTTCTAGTACTTTTTAATCATTTCCTTTGCTTGTTTCTTTAATACTTGACATGTAAATACCAGTTTGCTGTGATATTTTATAGGTGACGATATTTACAATTAGGCTGCAATATTTTATTTAATCCATTTTTTATTACCATTGTTGCTAGATAATGAGTGCCTCCTTATATTATACTGTGATTTCAAAATGGTGATGTATTTTAGCAATAAAAAATAAGGGATTCTTATTTGTTTCCCTTGGCTTTATCGTTAAGAGGATCATATTACCACAGTAGTCGTGCTTGGTAGAATATTAAGAGAATTTTGGGTATCTGAGTACTTCTCTAGTGGCCTTAATTTTTATTTGCAGTAGTGGATGTAGCTTTGGTAGTTCTTAATGGTGTTTTTTATGTGACAAATGTATACGGAATGATTTTTAACTGGAAAAGTATATTATTTTGCAGTTTCAGAAATTCATCATTTCTCTTCTCTTCTGCCAGGTATCCCTACCAGAAAGTGTTGGGTCAGGATCAGGTGGTTCTGTGGGTCAAGAATCTGGTGTATCGGATACCTCTTGGGAAGCTGTGGAAGAAGGGGAAGCCAGACCTACCCTATGGGTACCTGACCATGCTGTTGATGCCTGCACTGGTTGCAGCACGCAGTTCTGGATGGGTCGACGAAAGCACCACTGCAGGTCAGTTCTCAGGTGAAGGATTCTTAAGTTTTTCTTCATCCATGTAGCTGTAGAGTAGAACTTAGATACTCCTTTGTCACAAATACTGTAGATTGTTGTTGTATAACATTTTGAAACTTCAGATTATTATAACATTATCTTTTATTAAAAGTGGCAGAAGTGTAGCCTCAATCAATGCAAGAACTGTAAAATCTAAACTCCTTTTCAACTCTAATCCATTATTTCCTCGCATTCACACTTGTGCACGATCTATATACTCTTTAATTAGGAAGATTCTGGCTTCACACATTCCAGAACGCATACTTCGTTCAAATTCTCTGCATTTTATTTCTCTTATGGCAGAGGACCAGAATTTAACCTGTATATTCCAGAGTTTTGTAAAATTTATTGAAATGAGTGATGCTGTTAGATAGGCAGTCCCTCCTCCTTAATATTTTCCCACGCTTTAAAAGTTTAGGCACAAGAGCGTTCTTGAAGGATATCTCCATTCAGAATCGTAGTAATTGAGTTTTTGAACGTGTGTAGTTCTGAAGTGAGTTAGAGTAAAAGGAAGAGGTTGTAGCATGTTTGTAAGAAGTAATATGGATGTGTTAGTGAAACTGAGTGAGTAAGTCTTCTGATCTAGGGATGTATGTGCTTTGACTATGCCACCTCTTACAAGTTGAGGGTCACAACTTTCGTATATTGATCTAAATTTACAGCTGGCATAAAATAGAACTTAATGGCCCTGTGTTTATCCGAGTTTTTACTTACATTCTGTACAGAGCTTTGCCATATCTTGAATTTATTAGATTTTGCTTCCTCCATTCTCTGTTGCTGGCTGTCCAGATGGACTGACCTCTGTTAGTGGATTTTGAGATTGGAATAATGAGGCTAAATGCTACTAATTGGTATGATCAGAGATATAGACTTTCATATTGGAATAAGGAAAACTGAAGTAAACCTTAAACACTACAGTACTATACCTTCAAAAAGGAAAGGCATGCGAATCCATCTTATCATTATACATGGAAGCGCTTGTGAATCCATCTTATCATTATAGATGCAAGCATAGTTGAACTAGAGAACCCATCGTACTTTAGAAAACTTTATTTATTTCAGATGAAAAGGTCAGTAAAAGATCATATCTACAGAAAATTGTACAATACTGCTTAAAAGTTTCTAATATACGATCATAAATTATTAAAAATGCTTAACTTTTTAGAACATGTAAAGTACTACTTTACATGTTATATATACCGGTAACTATATATTATTCCAATATATAGTTACTGAGCACTCTGCTATGCTACTAACTTATGTCAAAGACACACATTTACGAATTCGTATCGATGTTGCCGACACTTGAGGTCTGGGATGACAGTCTCTGCTCCGTTTTCTGTGGACTTTTTGTTGATCCACAGAGCAAAGACGCTTGTGCATGAGTTTAAAGTGTACTTGATGCTAAATTTCAAAAAGCACTGTCATTCACTAACCACTCAGTTGATTCCATTAACAAGGAATCCAAGACAAGCTGATGGTTCTATTGCAGCCTTTATTGGCCTTTAGAGCTGTTGACTTAGAAGTAATTTCATCTACCTGGTCCACCATTGAAGCCTTTGGGTATGGATCATTCCTAGCTTAGACCTTCACCCTGATCTTTCTCCCATAGATGACCCTGCAGAAGCATTAGGAAAATAATAGCCATATAGGTTGCACAAATATGGCCTTAAAAGATTGAACCTTGCCTGTAGCACATTGCTCATGTACTCAAAAGTGTGCCAACTTTTATAAAATAAAGAAAAAATACCTTTAACATCTCTGAAAGTTCTTATTTAAGATTTGTAAGTAAAGTCTACCTCATGCGCATGGAGAATGCACGGTTTTTTCATCAGTGAAAAGCTTTTTACCTTAAATGCTTAAAAGGTACCTTAAATATTTGTAACTAAAGAAGTAATATATTGAATTCGTGCTTCATAGATGCAAGTATAAACAAGTACACATTTGAATATAAACTATATCTTGCAGAAAAAAAAGGCACTATTTGGGTAAGGTCAGAATTATGCAAGTAATACTAGTACCTCTTATCTGGCTTCACCATTCAAGTACTGTATATTATCTACTCTTCTTCCTTCCTGCGTTTCAAAATCTCTAACCTGTTTAATCTGATGCTTGTATTGACTGATTTCTTAATGATACAAAGACCAGGATTTGATTTCCATCTGGCATAGGATTTACGTGTCCAGAGCCCTCTTCCTTGCTTGTGGTCGAGATCACTTCATGTAATTTAGGCATATCCTTGAACAAGCATTAAATATGTTTTCTCGGTTGAGGTTAATTTAATGTAAGACTGTAATACAGACTCACTTGAGCTATTTGATCAGCACCTTCCAAAAATAACATATATCTTTGCTTACTCTTGGACAACCTCCAGCTAGTTCATATTAAAGATAGTGATTGTTTGGTTATTGGAACGCTTAGGATTTACTTTTGCATTCCAAAGCTTGAAATTTTTTGATTGGTTAGCAAAACTTCACCTTCATATGAAAACAATTGAAATGAACTTGGGATATGTCTTTATACAATACCCTAAATTAGATGAATTTGGCGAGGCTTAAAAATGCTTTCAGTTCTCTCTGCATTAAACTGACATTCCCTGTACAATTTAGCCTTCAGGTACATAGTAAGTGGCTGTTATGCAAGATTGCAATGCACACAAGCACTTATGATTCTAACAAGACATACACTCCCCGAGAGCTCTATGGGGAAACCCTAGGATTAACTGTGTCTTCTTTAGGGACTCGGGGCTGTTCAGCCAGGCAGCTTGGGAAATAACAGTCAACATAAATGATTATAAGGTTTATGTTCAGCTGCCCGAATACCAAACATCTTTGACACAGGACACTGAATTTTTATATATTCGACCTTTAATCTTTGTCTTCATAGACTGAAGATTTTTAAAAGGAATTTGATGCCAGAGCGTGTGCAACCCTTTTTATAGTGAAAAGAAAAAAAATATCACTTGTCATGTGTAAAGAGAAGAGTATACTACACTCAGTCCTCTATTTAATAGACCTCTATTCAACAGACTACAGACAAAATCTGGAGCAGCAGCTATTGTAAATTTCAGAAGTGGCACCATAGGACAAAAGCAACTGCTTCGAGAGAGAGAGAGAGAGAGAGATGGAAAGCCTTCTGAGCCACCATCAGCTCATTGTATCATGATATCGTAATAATAATAATAATATCCATGAGAGAGTACTTTAGACTAATGTTTGCTTTGAGTCTTCAAATAATAATAATTGTTAATACACTTTTACTCGCCAGCACGAGTACCACTTCAGGTAATCCAACCCGACTCCAATATACCGGCAGGTTATTATATTTAAAATTAACTAGGAGTCCAGGTGCTTCAGTCTACTATACAGTCGCTTCCTTAGCTCAAGTCTTACCTGCATCTCTCAGTCCTTTAACCACTCTCTTTGCCCAGCTGACCCATGTTAACATACTGTCGTGACGTCATTCGTAAATATGGCGCCAGTCGTGACATCATTAGCAAACACGATAGCTTACCCAAACTAACGATAATGATAATAATATTAATTATAATAATTATAATAGTATTAAAGCCCCTTATATAGAAGCTCCCTTACCTACAAACAACCGAGTTACGAACATTCACAAATGTGAACAAAATGTTTATTCACCCATGTATTAATGTGTTACTGTATTGTACTGTATTATTACATTATTATTACTGTATTAAAATTCATTAATACTATATACTTCATTTTTTTTGTAATAGTTAAGTGTCTTTAGCCTAATTACTGTACAGTACTGCACATGTATATACTGTACAGTATTTATTTTTTTTTTAACCTACATACGACCTACAAATGGACTTCTGTATATGAAAAAATCGAAATATATGTAATGTGCGGATGCTAAATAGGTCTCTCTCTCTCTCTCTCTCTCTCTCTCTCTCTCTCTCTCTCTCTCTCTCTCTCTCTCTCTCTCTCTCTCTCTCTCTCTCTCTCTCTCTCTCTCTCTCTCTCTCACTCACTCACTCACTCACTCACTCACTCACTCACTCACTCACTCACTCACTCACTCACTCACTCACTCACTCACTCACTCACTCACTCACTCACTCACTCACTCACTCTCACTCACTCACTCACTCACTCACTCACTCACTCACTCACTCACTCACTCACTCACTCACTCACTCACTCACTCACTCACTCACTCACTCACTCACACAGATATATATATTAAGAAATTATATATCCAGTGTAGAAGCTATTTGTATTGTCACACTGGATGCTGAGTTTAATATAATGCTTCATTTAAAGTAGTATTCCTCTTTTTTCATAATGTAGTAATTGCCACTCCAGACCCCAATTCGGCAGCCACAGACGATTAGATTGACGGACCGAGGTCCTCCATATTAGTCTGTTAAAAGAGTTGAGTGTGTAATTACTTTAATTATTTTACAAGCTGATTAGCAAATAATTACAGCTGAGAGCCCATTTGTGGAACCAACTGTACCATGACTCAACATGTAAGTTAGTATCTGAACTACAGGTAAATTATTTATGATCGAAGGTACAAAGGTATTGGGTTTTCCTTTGCTTGGAGGGGAGTTTTCACTGGTAGTGGTAAGCCTTGTTATTAGTTGTGACCATTCATGGAAAATAAGCTTGGCTTATATGTAGTTTTCATCAGGAGTGCTTCAGTCTTCTCTTTGAATCTATTTTACCTCTTACCTTTATTTTTCCTGTTCTACCCTAAGCTGAACTGATATTTTAGATAAATATGACGTTATTCAATTTTTTTTTTTTTTCACCCTATTAGGAAAACATGCACAGCTTTCCTAACCTAACTTGATAAGATATCATGATCTAGTTGACATGAATTACCATGGCAAACGTATAGTCTTGTCTTCATATAGAAGATGGTTGAAATAGTTAATGCCTTTCCTATTCCTGATTCTGCCACTTAACGCCTTTTACCTCTTGGAGATTATAGACATTAATGTTCTCAACAGCTGTAATAGTGAGAAGGGTGAACTTATGAAGCAATTTCCTGATATGGTGAAGAAACTGAAGAATAGGATTAAAGGTTGTGTTTTCTAGTAAATAAAACCTTTTTATTATGGTCGCAGTGGCTCCTCCTGCTCCTCCTCCAGCATTCAGCTCCTATTTCGTCAAGAGGTAGAGCCATTGTTTGTGAGTGCCACTTATAATTAACATACATTTTACTGGAGCTTTGAACTTGCTTAGACTGTACTAACCACTTGAGTGTTTGAGTGTATTGAAGTAACATTTCACAGTACTGCGGTAAATTTTTAAGTCATGTATATGTGTAATGAGGACCATTAGTTTAGTCGAGATATCTCTGTTATCTTATTATGTTCATTTGCAAAGTTGGTCGATACGGAGTGGGCGTTATTTATAACCATGCTTGGTATTATTACCAATATGTCGTGATCAGAGAACAACAAGACTTGCGTTTGGCTGAAAAAAAACCTTTGCTTATTGAAATGCAAACTGCTTTGTTGGGTGTGAAGACAGCTACCAACTTTCATAAATTTAGGTTTTGCTCTCGCGTGAATATTTATTATTGTAGTTCACTATTGAACTCTTGTTTTCATTTAGTCTTGTATAGCATTTTTTTTCATTGCATTGCTCCTATAGTATGTGGTACATTTTACAATATACAGTTTGCCGTAAGGCTAAGGATGTAAACCAGTCACTTAATACAGATAAAAGAGGCTTTCTAATATCACCTATTTCAAAATTTCAATTCAGTATTTTGAAATAACTCCATGTATGATGCCATTTTTATACATGTGCATCAGGATGCTCATAGCCAATAGAAGTAATGTATTTCACTGCACATGCCTTGTGTGTCCTGTAAGTGATGAACAAGACCATTCCCATATACTGTATTAGCATATTCGACAGCTGGGTTTCAATGTACTTGATACTTTCATTAGTACTTGAAGTTTAATATTTTACTAAATTACATCATGTGCATATAATACAGTACATCTCTACATGTGTAACTTTTATATTCTCTTCACCAGTCTTCATACTGTGGTCATTTAAAATAGAGCTTCATACTTTTCATCTCTTTAACTTCTTGATTTGAATCCAGCTGTGTAAAGAAAGCTTAGTGCATCTCAATTCTGCCTTCTTGGTGTGTAGCTAATGTAACATTTGATTACCTTTCTTTATATTGATTCACTGAGCTCTGTAAGTGCTCAAGTAATTGTACATTGCTAAATGAGTTTTAACTGTTCTTTGCACATATCATAAAGGAATGAAGGTTTGGAAATTGAAATTACTGTTCTAGTGACTAATGTGAATATGCCCAGTTGATAGATAAGTAACTAAGTAATATTTATCTTTATTAATGGTATCAGAATGTCTTTAGAGTTTTGTTTAAATATTAATAGGATATAAGTAAATACCAGGAGGAACATTATTTAATGCATGAAATATATACTGGCATACAAGACACACCCCTATTTCAGTAGGACATACTCAGGAAAATGAAATGTCGTGTTCAGCACGTAAAATTTAAAGCAGGCCAGCCGTACTTTACGGAATATTATAAAAATGCATTTGCTCTGGCAGAAAATATTACTGTACAGCACTGTATATAAAAAGCAAATTAGCATTACAGCTGAGCCTAAAGCAAGAAATCACAATAGGTGGTGCCCTAAGTAGAGTGTGTTGTCTGAATCCGAATGGCTAGTGAACATAATCCCCACACATAAAACACACCCACCCCTATACTGGTCATTATTCTTTTGCTGCTCTATATGATGAACATATATTCTATTCAGCCTTAATGATATTCTCCACTGTTATGTCCTAATTAGTTTTGTCTCTTATGTAGTTTCCAGCTGGTTGTTGAGGATTGTGTTAAGGCATAATTAGGTATTGTCGATCAGCCGACGCTGATGAATGTTGCCGCTACTTTGTTACAATAAATCCTTTCACAGCACTGGTAATAATAATGATGAGACTAAATAGTCTTTGTAATGTTTTAGAAAATAATTTGACCATCTGTGGTAAGATTATAGCCTACAGCACTGATCGTTGGTTATCAAATTAGCTTACGGAAGACTCATCCTCTCATCATGTTAGATGCAAAGGCAATTCATGAGTTTATTTATTTATTTTTATGGATTTTGAAACTGCATCTTAAATGTTGTGCTAGCTTTATAATATTGCACAAGATTTATTTTTTTTTTTAATGTGATACAGTATATATCGTCTCTGATTGATGCCTGTTAAGTGTTTTGCTTATTTTTGGAATAAAACGGTATACTAAGTGACACTTCCCCTGCTGACAAAGATGCATAAATCCATTTTGTCAGTGGTTCTTATAAGTTAGCCTGAAATTGGTCACTAATCAGGTAGTTTTTGTACATGTTCATAATTATTAAATAAGAAATATTAATGAGATTGCAGTATCTGCAGTATGACATACTGCAGATACTTCAATCTCATTAAGTCAAAGTATTTTCTTTGACTCAGCCATCCCCCTTATAAGGGGGAATATGGCTTTGGTATATGGATGGATGGTCAAACATTGCACTTCGTTGAGATATCTCGTATCTTCAGAACATTCTGACTCTCTTGCATGTATTTTTGTGCACATGAGGACAGTATTATATAATTTTTTTCATTAACATCTCATTGTTTGGATTTGGAACTAACGTCCTAAAAAGAACATAGCTAACATGTACATTATTTACATATATATATCTTTATGGTAGTCTTACATGTCTTGTTGAATTGTACCTTAGAATCTTCTATGACTTCCTGCTTAGATGAATTTTAGCAGCCATAGGTGATGAGTTGAATAGGCAGATTTGTACATCTGCCTGAGTCCAAAGTGCTTAAGTACAGAGAGTATGCTATATATATATATATATATATATATATATATATATATATATATATATATATATATATATATATATATATATATATATATATATATATATATATATATATTTTTTTTTTTTTTTTTTTTTATAGATGTGACCAGTAAGCTAACTAAGTTGGCAGGGCTAAGAAACTACCCATTAATCATTCCTTTTACACTCACATGATATAAGCCAGCGAAAGTTCATGCATTTGGTATGAAATGCTTTGGGTTGCTACTATTTTGTGGTATATTTCCCAAATATTTAATGCTGGATATTCTAGCAACTAAAGAGATGTAATTGATTATTAAAATAACAAAGTTTACATATGTTTATACTGTAAAGAATAATGCATCAATTAATACTCAACTTCAGCTTGGTGTTGGATCATAGATGGCACTCGGAATGTTTGAGCAGACAGGCAAGATATGAGATCTTTTTGCAATTTTACATGATCGACACATTGGATGCGAAGTAGTATTTATGCTTTGAAATTCTTGTGTGAACTAACTTTCCTTTGTTAAAAGGAAGTGTTAAGTCTGTCTTGTTGCTGATTTCACCAGTTTTTCACTAATTCAGTTCAGTCTTTCATAATTTTCATTTATGCCAGCCCGATGAGGTCTATGGAATATTCTCATGTGTGGAAAAAACATAATAGGTAATGCAATTGTGTAAGCATTGCTTTTTACATTTACAACATTACCTTGCTGAATATATGTGTACAGATATTTTCTAATCACTGAAGGTCATTATATTGTGTGATGTTCATGCTTATACGATGGCTGCAATTCCCCTTGTAAAGGAGTTGGCAAAGTCAAAACACATTCCTCAGAAGCAAATACACCTCGATCACTCCTCTTAGCTCCTTGGGGATAAAGGGCTTCCACATTTATCCACTACCACCCTGCTTGGGTCATTAACAGGGTAAGTGGGCAAGGAACTTCTGCTGTGAGGCCCAACAGCTTTAGCTGGCTTACCCCCACCGCTTTATCTAATACCATTCTCCCTACGCTCATCCGTCTTAATTTATTGAACTAGTAGGGCAAGAAGTCCCTGTGGGCTGCGTCACATTACTCTCTCTAGTTTTATGTATTCCCACTAAGACCAGTGATGATTTTATTTATTTTTAAAGCATCTTTCTGCTGTGCCAACAGGTTGATCACAACTTACTCAAAATTCTTGGCAGTAAGACTTATAATATTGTGCTTATCATCATCACCTCTGCCTGTTGTGTTGTGACTAAGAAAAATTTTAGGGAGGGCAGAATTACATGTACCTTTCTCCCTGATCCTTGTATGACACACACACAATATATGTGTAGAGATTTTTTCTCTCCTACGTCCATGAAAGATAAATATTCTGTCTTAAATTTTGGTACACTTTAAAAGAGTAGTATAAAAGTGTGTCCATTTCATGGTAATTCAGGTAATAGACTAATATAGAAACTACTAGTCGAGTGAAAATTTGAAAATTATAATTCATGTTACAGTGGCTTGTTTGAAAAGAAAAGAGATTGTCTTTTAAATGCATAACCATTTCTTTTACCGAAAACAGAAATACACTTAAACATAAGTACTCCTGATTTGTATCAGAGCAAAATTAAAAATCTAGACACTATTTTCCCTTAAAGTCTATAATAGTGTTTTTTTATTTTTTCTGAATCCGGAAGGCACGGTAGTAATTTAAATGTTAATTCATATGCTTCCTTAAAATTAAGTGTAGCTTAAGAAATGAATATCATATATTGCCAAAACTGATATGAAAGTGGGTATCCTTTGGCACAAATATTTTGGTATAGTTATACATCGCTTAAACTTCCAAGTGTTGTTCCAAAAACTCAATTTGTTTCATTTATTCCGCTATAAGGCCAGAAGTGGAAATATCTCCTGTGAGCTGAAAATGTTATGCACCGTATATATCCCAAGAAAACCTATGATCTTTACTGTTTGAATTGTTACAAACTGTACCTTATATTGAATATTGCAGTCACTTAAACATTCTTCACAGCTAACTCTTAGTTCTGACTCATTTCCTGGGTTTAGTTGACTCTTAGTTCCAACTCATTTTAAAGAGTGACTAGTTTTTGGTATTATAAGATGCAGGGGTGAATGGTGTAGAATGTGATTCGGTATTATATACCATCATTTCAAAGCTGTATTGTGTTTACATTGTGTCAGGAAGATAATACTCGAGACATTTTGTGAATAAATGTTTTCCTGAATACTGAATGTAATACTAATTAACATACAGTGTCATATCAAGGTGAGATAGTCTTTTTAGGATGCATGGAGGTAAGCAGAAAAGTAATATTGAATATAATTTGCTTATATGAACGCGTGTGAAAGGATGTCAAATGGCATGTGTATGTATTAAATCACCAGCAGAGTAATATTTACATTTATCTGTACTGTGATATATTTTGTGAAGAAGTGCTTTCTACTGTCTAATTGCATTTCTCTTTATCTTTATAGGAGTTGTGGTAAAATCTTCTGTTCCGAATGTTCGGAGAACAGTATTCCCATCCCTCGAGAGCAGTTGTTTCAGCCAGTGCGAGTGTGTGGTACATGTTTCCTAAACCTGGGTATAGAGCATACTAAGCCCAAGATTTTGGCTGCGGCTTCCAATTAAAATGGGAAAAAATGGCCAAAGAACACGGTAGGCTGTGGTTTCAAATTTATAAGTTAAGCAGAATGTAGTTTTCATATAAGAGCAAGCATAGGAAGGGTGCCTGTTTTTATTTAGTAAGCAGTGGGCTGCTGCTTCCAGACGAAGGACATCAAAGTCTAAGTAGAGTCGTAAAGTGATGTCGTTCACGTTTGAATGCGAGACTTGATAGCGTAAAATGGAAAGCAAGCCCGTTTACCTTAAAATGTGATTTTACGGGAGATGAATTACTACTGCTCTGTATCTTTCCTTACACAAGCATCTCTGTTTTGTCTGAAACTTCTTTTCTCTTTTGCGAAATTGCCCTCTCTTGGTATAAATTTTATGAAATTGGTTTACACAGTATGGATTTATGCCTCTTGAAATTGAAAATGTGTGTTTCCCCCAAAAGAAAAATAGTAAAGTGCATCTCCAAGTAGCAAAATGGATATTTATTCTAGTCTTTGTTTCTGGACATAATTGATGGCGCAAATTAGGAAAAATATAATGGACAGAATAATTACGTGATTGTCAATTGCACGTTTGTATACTTGTTCATAATAAGAATTAAGTGTTTATATATATATATATATATATATATATATATATATATATATATATATATATATATATATATATATATATATATATATATATATATATATATTGTTGTGTGCTCAATTTTAGTATCATTTTTGATGATTAATGATCTTTGACTATAGTACAGTATATTTTATTTTAATATATATATATATATATATATATATATATATATATATATATATATATATATATATATATATATATATATATATATATATATATTACACTGATAAGAGTATTTTTATCCTGTTATGCTTATGAGTTTATTCAATCCTGTAAAAACCAAACATCTTGCAGTTTATATACAAATATGATTATTATTATTATTATTGTGGTAGTTAAATGTCATAGAGAAATATGACATTATGATGATTTATTTATTACATGAGTATTGGTTTCTCCACATGTAATTATAAACTGTATAATTACCCTTAGAGAACAAGAGAGACCGAGAATGCAGTTCTGTTGTGGAGTTTTATGTTGATTATGTGGAGGGTCTCATTCATCATTAGCAGAAAAATCTCTTGTAGTAGAGCTAATCTTCGGCTGTCATTTTGGTATATGTTGCATCTCACGATTAATTATTAACTTACATTTCACTTGCAAACGTTTTGTGGCATATGTTAGGAAGGTCTCTCTTTGTTGGAAAAGCCTTTGAAGACATGTTTTTTAATAGGCTTGGAAATCTATCAGAAATGAATACGTATAGTATTTAATTGTCTGATACGTATTAGGAGAATTCATCATCCACGAAGCGTGTTTGGAGAAAATTTGTTATTTGTGGCATGTGATCATACCCACAATGTTGCCATCGCTTTGTAAGCTATTCAAGCTCTACCATGAGTAGATTTCCACGAACTTGGGTAATTTTTATTGTTTTTTTTTATGATGGAAAGATATTAATAAACTTTCAGGTATCAAGGAAAGAAGAGAAATATTCTAGATATGAACTCTGCATGTGTTTTTTTCCCAAAGACTAATAATGTTGTTGAAGGAAGACTATTTTTTTGAAGGATAAAGTATAATAGAGTGAAATGTAATACATTTTGTATATAGGTTTGTTGGGTCCGTGATAGTTATGATGTTCAATATACGTTGTATATAGAATATTTTTTTTTAATGTGTTTATAGCTAATACAGTACTACTTGCCTATCCAGTTTACAATCTCCCCCCCCCCTTTTTTTTTTAAGGACAGTAAAATTGGCAAGAAAAATAAGTGTAATTACTGTTCTAATGAAACTTTTTTTTTTTTTTTTTTTTTTAACGTTTCCTTCAGCACTGTTCATAAAGATTTTATAAATAGTAAATAGATGGGACAGCATTGCCCTGTCTTCTCTTTTTCTTTTCTGTAATCTAAATTAAGTGGAAAAGGAAAATAATAAAAATAGATGCCATTAATGAAACTTTCCTGTTTCATTGAGAGCAATTCATGAAAATTATTTTAAAAAAATATATATATAAGATGGGATAGCATTGCCCTGTAAATTGTGATATAGTATTATGTAAGGTAGGCCATTTATTTGTATCTGGTAAACCATTGCTCACATCCGTCATTTATAAGAAGGCTAGGTAAAAATAATGGATTTTGTAGGTTTTCTTTTGCTGTAGAAAGGAAGGGACAGTACATACTCTGGTCTGCTAGTCATTGCTTAAGCTCCACAAGCCTTATGGTGGTGATTGTATTATCATCAGCCCCTCATCTTCTGTTTTTCACCTTTGCCTATATAATTTTTTTTTAAAAGCACCTGTGGCAGTATTTAAATTTTTTATTTTTTTATTTAACCATAATATATAAAAATATTGCAATATGAGAAGGCACTATATTTCTACCATCGTTTGTGAGAGAGGATCTCTCCATACTTTCTGCTAAACTTGAGCATATATGGTTAACTTGCTGTTTGAACTGCTTAGCGTTCCCCCCATTTTATTTTATTCCCAGAATTTGAATATTGTTGAACTCTATAATACGGGAGGAAAGCAATGCTCTAGTAATGCTAATATTTGAGTATTTGGGTCGCTGAAATTTGATTTCATATAGGAGATATACAGTATGTATTTAGTAGTAAATATAAGTTTTCTTAAAATTTTCACCCTAAATATTTTTAAAATTTCTTAATTAATTTGGGAAAGAATTCGAGATTGTACACTTGATTGAAATAAAGCATATTCAGTATTTGGGTACTTTACACATGCATCTCTGAACACTTTCATGTTTCATTATTGGCAGTTTTCGTGGAAAAATGGAGGTCGTTCTTGACTTGGAATGCATGAGTATATCAAAATTATTATCTTGTTACTTATTTTCAAGAAAATGTGTATCGGTCCCATATCTTTTTTACTTTAGTTTCATCTTCATCTTATCAGACTTTCTATTGTGAGCTGTTCTGTTTTGCCTATCACTATTCATTGCTTTTTGTTTTTACTTGCCACGATGAATTATATTTGTAAACACTGTAAAATCTCTAACCTCTTGTATAAATAACAAATGTGTTAAAAAGTCAGCTTGTTTTCTACTGCTTTAGTATTGTCAGTAAACTCATAAGAAGTTTAATCACGACCAGATTTGTGTTGTGAATATTTATCTCTAATCAAAATTGAGCAGAATAAGTTGGAGAGGATGCAGAATGTACCATATTTTCTAGTAATACTATATTCAAGAATATAGACATTGGGATATCAGGCAAGAACTAAAATGGAGTGATCATTTCTTTCATTTGCTCGTCATAAAGAAGAATATAGTTGTTTGATGAGATTTTCAAGTAATTTATTGCCTTTCTCAGTAATTGCAATTTCAGTCGTATTTTTTATTATGTACTTTGTGTGACATTTTGCTGTAAATGATGTGAAATCTGAACATGAGGCTTGATTGAGCAGAGCATGTAGGCCCAACAGCGTTAAGGTATATCATTATTCGTTTTAGGAGCCTACAGTACTCAAATTATACAAATGCTAAGGAGACTGTTCCTTTTGTATAATTTATGGTTGAGGGTTCAAAATTGTTACTATTATTATTATTATTGTAATTATTATTATAATAATATCGTTTCTGGTGAAATGTTTTCTTTGGATATTTGAAGAAAACTCCTTATAGCTTTGAATACATTTGCAAGACTTAAAATAATTTCAAGGTATTGCATATATGTTATCTGTTCTGAAAAGTTGCCCATTTGTGGATGAGCTGTTTGTATTTTTTCAGCTTCAACATATGCAGTCATTTTAAAACTCTCCAGGTACAGGTTACTTAATCTGAATCAGAAAACAATATGATGTAAACTTGCTCGTAATGCATGAAAAATCGTCATTGCAGCCATATCGGTCTGAGAAAAAATATGAGTTTTTATTTGCCTGTGGAGTTCTTAATGGTAGGCTCAGAGATGGTGTCCATATATAAATATATATAAATATATAAAATTATATACAGTATGTAGTGATGATGCCTCGTGTATTAAATTCAGATGTGATTTTATAGCAAGTTTAATCATCTGTAGTGTACAGGGTAAGGTGTACCTCTGTATGAGCTTCCAGCTTTAGCATATACAGTACTGTATTTTGTTGAATCACATTTTGTTTTTGTGTTTTGAATGTTTCTGGATATACTTTTATCAAATATTTAATTTTGGATATAAATTAATATTGGGAAGGAGTTCCTTTAACCTTTTATATTTTCCATGAAGTGTTTGACATATTGCAGATTTTCAAGGCCTTGTCTGAATTGCAGCTTAATACTTAAGACACCTCTATAACTTTGTCCGCACAAACTCGAGATAATTGCTAACTAGTGATGTGTTCTAGAACAAAACATTCAAGGCATGAGTTTGTACAGGGACTAAAATACGTTTTGGAAATTAGCCATCATTTATCTTTCTGTTTTATAATGCTCAAGTGGATGAGTTACTTATGCCAGGCATTCTCCAAACTAAAAATCAGTTCATGTTATAGAATAGAGAGGTCCAAGGAAAATTTTATTATTGTCATGGTAACTGCTTGAGAAAAAAAAATGCCTCTTGGAAATAGTTTTGATTACTGGTATATGCTTAACAAAAATAAATAGCTTTGATAGTCTGTAAATCTGTGCCTGCTGATGTAAAATTTAGTCTATACTGAAACCTTCCAAATTTATCCCTGTCCATTCATTACTTTCTGCGTGTGGTCTTTGACACGTGGTTGCATAAGGCCATAGAATTTTACGTGTGTGTCAGTTTTTCCAGTGAATGCTAAAGTTAGCTCAGATGTGCATCATGGTGAGCCCCAGTATATGCAAATAAAATTCTTTTATTGTGCCTCATAGGTATCAGATTAGGATAGGAAGTGATGGGTTGCAAGCAAGTTTCAGGTACATCCAGCAATACATTATATTCCACGAAGTTTCTTGTAGCTTATAAAATTGGACAACTAAATCTACACTTTAGTAGTTTTGTATATCACGTACATAAGAAGGAAGACTAAACTTTGTAAAGTGTAGATTATTTTTTAAATTATATATTTGTCATTGTAACACTGGTTGCTGAGCCAACTTCCATTCCATTATTAATGTGGTCATTATAAGACCTAGTACTGTGAAGTGTTGAAAAGGTGAGGGTGTGCATATTCTGGTGTAGAAGACTGGATTGGGTTTTGGCAAAATCTCGCATTATATGCGAACAAAGTGTTTCTCTCGTCCAGTGTTGGTGCTTAATCGTATACATTAATCATTCTAGTTTTAAACATGTAACAAAAATCGTATTTAAAGTAAAAGTCTTCCTTAGTAACTATATCTTTCATATGCAAAGATTAAAATTGATAATTGATGTATGTAGAGAAGTTTAAAGCCTGGTGGCCATGTTTAAATACTAGAATTAAAGTTTTCTTTTATTATTTTTCATTTTTCTTATTTCAAGTTATCTGGGGCACCCGCTTCACCAATCCTTGTGCACTAGCTTGTTTAAATCAGCTATATGTATAATATGTTAAATATCTGTAAATAAATGGAATAAGTTGAAAGCTTTATAAATTGTTTGTTAGTTTCTCTGTCCTGCCTCTTGATGAATACCAATGAAATACTCATGAGATTTGTGGATGCATACAGTATATTTACAGCATACTAAAAAACTGCATATCATGATGTTGATTACCTATGTACACTGACAACAAAGTTTAGAGTTTTAGCTCTGAGGCTGAAATCTACAATAAACCAAATTTCTTAATTGGGTCCCTTTGTAAGAAAATATTGATGAAAATGGCAAAGGTTACTACAATTTCACACTTGTATGGACTCCAGGGTGGAAGATTGCAATACGTATGAAAAAAAGAGAGGGAAAAATTACTGCATAGTCACCATGAGAGCAACAGCTAGAACCACTGAGGTTAGCAAGGGCATGCACTCAGGGTAAGGATTACATCTGCCAAAATAAGTCCTTCGCAAGAAGGCAAACGTCCTAGCCCTTAGTAGAAAAGGGAATCCGTGACGTAAAACCGGAACAACAATTATTGATACTTGCGCTCACAACAAAATAGCAAATGGAGTTTTTCCATTAACTTCTTAATAGCTATAATGAACAAATGAAGTGTTTGGCTAGTTTTAAAATACAGCTGTAAATTGACTGTTATTCTTCCAATATAAAGACTATTCCACTTCAAAAAAGGTATACTCTAGCTATAAAGGGAGTGTTAATGTAGAAGCAAATTCCAACAATAAGCAAAAAGAATTATTTTTTATTTCTTACATGATACAATAATTATGTTTTATATCATAATTATGAACATGAGGGACTTGATAACGCTGCCATATCATCAGGAAAAACCTAGAAATGTTACTTCATATCTTATGATGCTATGAATAGCAGCTCTTTATACCAATAATGTATCCGGTTACTATTTATATCTAATACACTTTCAAACAACAAAAGATAGTAGGAGCTTATATACGAGAGGAGAATGGTCATCAAGCAAAATGCGAGACAAAATGTCTACAATTTCTCTATTAACATATACCTGTGTAGTAAAGGTGTTTTCTGATTTATCGATTCCAGGGGTAATCTTTACCATACTGACGTTTAAGATATATAATTTGCGTCTGTCTCTCCAGCTCTGACAATTCTTGCACTGCTGGTGCCAGTTGTTCAACATGCGTTTGATAGTTGGAACCTGAAAGATATTTTTCAATTTCATGTTAAAAATTATGGTCACCATGTTTTTCTTTGTCTCCTTCAATAAGAAGCAAATTCTATAAATCTGAAGAAAAGTCTTTAAAAGACTTAATTTTATTTATGACATAGTGCTACGAGAAAGCCTCAAGTGCAATGAAAGAGGTAGGAGAATATCTAGTTTATCATTAGGCTGGAACAACCTTAATAGTTTCGGCACAATTAAGCGTAAGGTATGGAAAAAATATTACGGAATGAAGATATTAAGTGTATTTCAAGGATTGTTTATAAACAATAACTTCGTACTAAAATGTATATCCTACCTGCACTAGCTCTTTTCTCGCCATACACGACCTTGCCGTCAAATTCATCAACAGGAACTTTCATATCTTTGTCTACTTGTTGGATGGTCACCCCAAGATGTTCTTCAATGTCGGCCAAATACTGTAAATTTAAACAGCCATACGGAGAAAACTTTAAAAACATATGTGAACATGAAAATGTATTGATTCGATTAATATTTTGAAGTTAATATAAAATACAAAAAGCAATATACATTAAATTACCCAAACCATTATAATATATTCCTGATATTGCGACTAGAAATTAAAAGCAATGAAAGAAATATATGATCTACAATCCTCATCTTTCTCTACTTCATGCCTTTGCTGATGATTCTATACCCTTCACTTTTCCTCTGCCTATTCATCACAACCTTCATCTGCTACTCTTAATCTATCTTGTATCACTCTTGCTTCTACTCTCAACTCCGATTTTCATTTTGTTTTTCTTTTACACACACCAGGACTGAGTGGGGCACACAAAATCTAGTTAAATTTAATGTCTCCAATAACCTGGTTTCTGGCTCTCTTTACCTTCTCCTGATAACCCTACTGTCTTCAAAACTAACGAAATTTACCCTCTTTATTCTGGGGGTTCTGTTATGCTTTCGTCATTACTTTTCCTCTTTAAAGTTACTTAAAATTCATAAAGGTCTCATCCGTTCCTGCTTAGAATAGTGCTCACACATCTGGGGTGCTTTTTCTTATACTGTACAGTACTTTTCTCCTTGATAGGATTGAATCTAAGGCAGTCAGACTCATTAATGATCCTTTGCTTACTTCTAATCTGGATTTTCTCTCTCTTCGCCGTAAGGTATCATCCCTTTCTCTTTTCTATCGCTGCTCTGATGAGTTGGAGAGTTGCATCCCTCCCCCAAGGCCGAGGCCACGTAACACCCGCCAAGCAGCCTCGTCTCACAGGTACTGTGTGGAGATTTGTAACTAGCGGCTTGGTCAGGGCAGCGACTGCTTTTTCCCAACTACATCCAGACTTTGGAACTCTTCCTCCTTCCTTCTTCCCTAATTCTTATGACCTATCTTCCTTCAAAAAGCATATTTACTGTCATCTCAGGGCCTAATCCTCCATATCTCTAGGTCGTCTGTACTTTGAATATTTTTTTCTGTCTGTCGTTTTCCTTTGTGCATCATTACCTCATCTCTGCCTTGTCCTTAACCTTTTTCTTTTCCTTCGTCTTGGTGTTTTCTCGTGCACGGGCCTTTATTGATGAGGGCATTTTTTGCCTGTCCTGGTGTCATACTCATTATATATATATATATATATATATATATATATATATATATATATATATATATATATATATATATATATATATATATATATATATATATATATATATATATATATATATGAATCATTTTTTTACCCCGACCGGGACTCGAACCTAGGACTTATGATTACTAAGTCAAGGCGCTACCACTACACCACAGAAGGTGGCGCCTTGACTTAGTAATCATAAGTCCTAGGTTCGAGTCCCAGTCGGGGTAAAAAATGATTCATGTTTTCACATATGTAATGTGCTTATTTGATATATATATATATATATATATATATATATATATATATATATATATATATATATATATAATATATATATATATATATATATATATATATGAGATTGAATATATAGATAACTACAGTCTTCAGCCATATGTGATACTGTAAAGTTTACAAAAGCTTTTTAATTCAAAACATCACAACTAAAAGAAAGAAAAAGAAAAAAAAAGGCTGACAACCGTTAAAAAAAATTATTTCATGATAACAGCATCAAGAACTCTCTAGTAAAAATATTAATTGTGTGTAAAAAAAAAAAAAAAAAAAAAAAAAAAAAAAAAAAAAAAAAAAAAAAAAAAGGCCTGCCAAAATAATATGACAAATTTGAAACAAAGGTATACTAACTTGAGGTTCATTATACCACATACAGCAGCCACGTTCCGTTGTCAGCCTTGTGTTATAGCACCCTCGACCTCGAGTAGGGCACCATTCACCATGGTACCAAACCTGAAGAGCAAAATTAAATATTATATTTTATGATAATTTCGTGACGAGATATAATTTTTTGTCACAAGGTATCTAGCAGTGGAGGCAAGGATGGCCAAGTTATGATGAAGCTCTGCAAAATCAGTTTGGTTTCGGCAATTATGGAGATAATGATGTCTTATTGGATAAAATATATATAGTATATCTCCTTTACAATTTCAAATTCGTTTTGTAACACTGAATATGGTTCCACTGTAATGTTGTGCTATATGCAGAAATGACGAATACTATCATCTCTGAGTGGCATATTAAAATTAGGAAAGATGGATATCTTACTGGAAACTATAATGAAGGAAAAGAATGGGAAATAAAATCCAGGGAAATCTCGGGAGTACAAGAACAATGCTATTTTCTTTATACACATATCCACATAAACAAACCTTCTCAGGAACAGCAGCTACAAGCGATATTGCAAGACCCATTCGTTCGGCTCTTCCGACGCGACCAATACGATGGACGTAGTTGCTCTTTTCATCAGGCAGAGTCACATTAATGATAAAAGGCAGTCCTCCAACATCTGAAAAGATCACACCATATAATTAAACATTTAAGCTATTATATGTACAAAGTATTACTTTAAATTTGGTAAAGATGAAAACACTAAAACAGTACTCTAACCTTACAAAATCCTACAATATAACGTTGAAGATGAAATGACTAATATAGCAAGCATCTGGGACTTGATACAAATTGAGATACACATCAGAGGAATATATCAGTGTGAGCTTGAACAAATGCAACCGGCATATATTAACAAAGAAAAGTACATAATTCATATAAATAAGCTATGTTATGATATGTATACACATAAAAATGTGCAAAATTAATTCTGATTCGTTAGAAAGTAAACTAATGAGGATACGTATCTTCATCATACAAAATCAAAAGACTTCTTGAAATGATAAACCTAAACACAGAGTTCTTAACCAAGGCTCATAAGTCTAATATATCAGAGGAGCAGATACTTTTACAGAAATAATTCCCAGAGAACATTTTTTAATAATAATTCTAATACTGTAAAAGGGTTTCAGTGTTTTGTACATACATATTCCAAAAGCATATTGAGTATTAAACAATAAAGGTAATACATGACACTATATAAAAGAATATGAGAACTGTAAACTGGTTATGAGGGAGGAAAATCTATTTTTCTGAGTGTCCAGCCCATGCAGCCTCTCAAAATTCTCTTTCTGGAGTTTGCTCTGATACAGCCAGAATTGAGTCATTCTTAAATAAGTAGATACTAATAATGACAATACCTGACAACAATAAAGACAATATAACCAAGTTATGACATGTAAAATGAGCAATAAAACTTTCAAAAATATTGTTCTCTCTTTCGTACAAAGTAATATAACAAAATTATGTATACATCCTATGGTAGAGAACAGTATTATTACATATTAAAAAAGTTTTTAAAATTATAACAAGTAAAATATGTGTGAATGACAATACTGTATACGATATCTTCCCGAATAAACCCTGTTCAGCTCTTGGTATTCTTGGTCCCTAAACAAGTGTGAATACTTAAATTCAAGCATTTTAATACTGTATATAGTTTCTATGGCAAGAAAAGGGACAGGCTCCTACAAAGCCTGTTCATCATACACTGCTACCTGTCAATATAAATACTTCATATTGTGTACCTTCCTTACAGAAAAGAGAACAATTCATTGTTGATTTTTATTATTTCCTGCTATGTTTTCTATGTAATAGTTCAACATAGTGACACATAGTGATGCCCATGCATGCCCCATGTGCAGGCTAGAAGTTCTCACATGGTTTTTTTCGCTATAAAAACAAAGCTCAAGAATTGGCGGGCAAACTTCCATTGTCTACCTGTCCCCACACCATAAGTTATAGGGTGTTTCCCCTTCTATTGAATGCCTATTGGTGGAGGCATGACCAAGTGCCTGACCCGAGGTGATAAAAAGGGTCAAGCAGCACGTGAAGGAAGGAGAGTATTGTTGGTGCCCATACAGATAACATTATGTTAAGGGGAGGGGAGCATTGAGGCCTAGAGGGACTATGTAGCCTCTAAATAAATTAAGTGTCAAGTATCATCGCATATCTATCACCTTGCACGATCGAGACCTGGCCTGGAGTGTAGAAGAATATAATAATATCTACATGACAGTGGAGGCAGCGAAAGTACAACTAAATACACGATAGTGGAGTACAATTACTAAATACGACAGTGGTATACCGCAGGCACGAATACTAAATACCACAATATGCTACGGTCTCATCTGAAGACAAGAAGAATTGATAATCTCTAAACATATAATCTTTTCTTACCTATCTACATAAAAAATATTTAATAATAATGTGTACCTCATTAACTCTATAGAACTATGATTATTTCCCTGAATAGTTACTGCACTTTTAAAAGTAAGTGATGGGGTTAGGAAGGCTCTGTAAACTATACCTCTTGACCCTAACTGCCTTAAGAAAAGTAGAGAGTTCTTTTAATTATGAGGCTGACGTAGACAGACAAAAACTTGGATAATCAGCTGTTTCCTTATCACTAAGCAACCAACATTCTAAGAAACACACTCTTTCAACAGGCTCTCAAAGCTTTCTTTTGCTTTGTAATACTTCTACTACTACTCACACTACAATTGGATACCATAATGACAATTAAAATACAGTGGACCCTTGCCCTTCGAACGCCCTCCCCTCATGAACAATCACCCCACACACACTATTTACGAGCAAATTTTGCATCACCCCCTGAACAACCTTCGAGTCCCGAACACGCATGTACATGTACATCAGGCCGGGCCCCGCCGGCCGGGCGACCACGTGATTGCTCTTAGTTCTGCATTGGTGCCCGCAATGTGTAGTTCATTCACACTGTTCGTATTTTGTTTGTGTTTTTTCTTTGTAGTTTTCCATTGTTTTGCCTTGACTTTGAGCTAGACCTCATTATGGCTCCTAAGAAAGTGAAGTGCATTAGTAACAGTGGCATCAAACACCCTAGATGCATAACAGTGGAAACAATGAAAGAAATAATTTCTAAGCATGAAAACGGTGTTTGTGTTTTTGATCTCGCCACACAGTATAACATGGCGAAATCGACCATCTGTACTATTTTAAAATATAAAGAGGTCTGTAAGGTGGCTAACGTGGCTAAAGAAGTGACTATATTAATGAATAGGTCACAGTTGATAGAGGAGGTAGAAAAGTTATTGTTGGTTTGGATAAATGAGAAACAGCTGGCTGGAGATAGTGTTAGTGAGGCTATAATATGTGCTAAGGCTTTACAAATACACCATGATTTAGCAGTGAACAAGCCGAGTTCTAGTGGAGCTAAAATTTACGAATTTAAAGCTAGTAGAAGCTGGTTTGAAAAATTTTGTTGACAAAATGGGATTCATAGAATTGTTAGGCATGGAAAGTCGGCTAGTTCGGACCAAAAGGCAGTAGATGCGTATGTGCTAGAATTCGCCAAATTCATAGAAAGTGAAGGTTACGTTCTGCAGTAAGTTTTTACTTTGATGAAACCGGACTCTTTTGGAAGAAAATGCCTAAAAACACTATATAACCCAAGAGGAGAAGTCACTGCCTGGCCACAGACCACTGAAGGACAGGCATACACTTTTATTGTGTGCTAATGCTAGTGGGAATTGCAAGATTAAGTTTCCTTTATTCTAACACTCTGAAAATCAGGGCATTTTTAAGAGCAATAACATGTTCAAGGCTAGCCTTCTGGTAATGTGGAGGTCATATCCAAAGGCTTGGGTCACGTAGATTTTATTCATAGAATGGTTGATTGACGTGTCTGCGCCAACTGCGAAGAAATACTGTATCTTGAGGTAAGAGGTTTGCCCCTTAAGTGTCTCCTCATAATGGACAATGCTCATGCCCATCCTCCAGGTTTTGAAGAAGACTCTGCTCTGGAATACGACTTCATAAATATTAAATTTCTCCCTCCCAACACCCCTCCTCTCCTCCAACCCATGGACCAGCAAGTGATTGCTAATGTTAAAAAGCTCTATACAAAGGGTCTTTTTGCCAGGTGTTTCTAGGTCACCAATGACACGGATCGGACCCTCGTGACTTCTGGAAAGACCACTTTAATATCTTCCACTGCATTGGGCTCATTGACAAGGCATGGAAGTAGGTCTCATACCACATGTTGAATTCCGCCTGGAGGACACTTTGGCCTGGTTGTGTGGCTGAAAGAGGCTTTGAGGGCTTCAAGTATAAGTTAGCGATTCAAATTGTGTGGCCACGGGAAAAAGTTTGGGCTTGGAGGTCAATTAGGAGAATGTGGAGGAGCTGGAGGATCAAAAACAAGAACTTAGCACCAAAGAAGTAATAGAGCTGCAACGTGAACAGGTGAAGACTCTCCAAGAGGAGCAGTCATCGGTAGAGGGGGATGACTGAAAGGATAAAAAATTTCCAGTAAAACATTTAAAGACATTTTTAGTAAGTGGAGTGAGGTACATGCTATTATTGAGAATCATCACCTGGACAAAACTGTGAGCAACAGAGCAGTGAACATTTTAAATGACAATGTGATGCCTCATTTTAGAAAAACTTATTAGCAAAGAAAAAGACAACTTTCTCTGGAATGGTTTCTTGTGCCACGAGTCAGAGAGCCACCTTCCAAAAAGGAACGTAAAGAGAAAACACCAGAAATACAGCCTGTACCTGAACAGTTACCTAACATTTTTATGGAAGGGGACTCTACTCAAAAAGAAGTAGTTCTCCTCCTCCCTCACCACCCTCCACGTGTGCCAGCAACAATCAACCACAAAGGTAAATACAGTACTGTACCATGTTTTATTTTAGAAGAGTAGAATTCCTTTCTATTATTATTCTAATATTCCTATTACAGGTGTATTTATTTATATTTTACTCATAAAAAATATTAAAAAATGTATATCTATAGTGATGGGGAACGGATTAATTGAAATTACATGCATTCCAATGGGAAAAATTGTTTCGCCCCACAAATAGGGTTTATGAACGGATTAAATTCGTGACTAGAGGTATGACTGTACTAATGAAGAGCATAAATAATACACTGAAAACACGTAGATTTAAAAAGTTTTACATAAATACTTCTTGCCATAGACAGAGAACAAGGAGGGTACATCACTTTGGCAATCCCTGATCCTGCATGATAAAGAGGTCAGATTTTTACCTCATGAGATCTGTTCTCACGATGCCAAGTGATATGTGGCTAAAATATATTTGGCTTGTGCATATACCCTAATGTTACTTGCCATTTCTTCCTTATGGTCATGGCTAGAGTGCTCGGGTATAGCCGAAAAATACCCCAAAACAGCGCAAATTGAGTTATTCTCTATTTTCCGTGAATAAGCAAACCTGTGATTACAGGACACATCAAAAGCAAGGATTGACTGCACTTATAAATTAATAAATTTCAACTTCTGAAAGGTATAAAATATTAGTAATTTACATAAATCATAAAATATAAAAATCCTACCTATTCCTCTTGCAGCCACATCAGTGCAGATAAGAAATCTAACATCACCAGTCTTAAAAGATTCAAGGTTTGCTTTACGCTCGTGAGGCTTGCGGTCACCATGCAAGCAGACACAAGAATAAGGGTTTCCTCTATTTTTCGGTCCTCCTCCTGTGGAACAGAAAGCACTCATTAAAAATATCTCTACAGCCTTCAAAGGAGCATATGGCATGGCATATAAACATACCAAACATTCCAACATTTTTGATGAAAGAAAAACATATAATTGTGAATATGACAATACTATGGGTGGCAATGCTCCTGCTTGAGTTGCAGGTAACATATCACCTACATCAAGGCTGAAAAGTATCCAGACGAGAGTAACTATGAAAGAACACAAGTTTCTGCATAGTCAAGAAAAGTCTACTTGAATAAGAACTGGAAGAAATATCGTTAAAGTTACCTCCAAGAGCTCATTTTTCACAAGTACATGGGACAAGTAAGATGTAATTTGCTGGATAGAATATCTCAAAAAAAGATATTTGATTGTCTTCATAACTATATAAGAAAACAGTCATCACTGACATATTCAACCATGAAATAAGACAAATCTGTCATGCACAAAATTTCAGCATACCACAGAGAATATTCGAAAATTAACCATTATTGTGCCACAGAATATGAGGTTATAAATAAATCAGTAATAGTAAGAAAATGTAACAAATGAGAAGAAAATTACTGTTCACTGAATAAGTCAGCATAAAACCATATATCAAGGATACATTGATAATGAGTTCTATAACATAACAGCCAAAAAAGAAAGTGTAATAACATACTGAAAACCAGGAATGCATGACTTACGTTAACAGCATGTAAAATGAAGCCCATGTAGACAAGATTTTAAGTTTTGAGTATACTGTATATTGAAATAACGATACTATTCTGGAAGCCGCTTTCTTATGTCGATACTGTATACAACAAACTTACTAAATAATTTTGGAAATTAGCTCTAGCAGTAGTATGGTCTTATTCATGCTTAGTAATGTGCATATTGCTTAACTGGGGGAATGTTTATGATTAAATATAGAGTGTATTGCTTTTATTATTAAGCTTTTTTCATCTGTTGTTTGCATCTACCCTCTAGATATTGAGCAAAAGGCAACATTAAACAAAAATACTTATATACATACCTTTCTGATTAAAGTACTGCTCTAAGTTGTCACAATCTAGTTTGGTTCTACAAAATATAATCCCTTGATCCATATTGTGAATATCAATGGCTCTGACACAATACTCCCCCTTCAGTAACTTTACAGCCTCACTTAGTGTTTCTGAAAGAACATACCGTGAAGAAAGTATTCAATAAAGTCTATTCTGAATCAAAGTAGATAAACTGGTATACTGAACTGACAGTAGATGAGCTACTCTAACCAAATGCAATAATGATACAAGATGAGGTTCATCTCTCAAGTAGTGAAACTGCTTACAAGTTAACAATGGTTATCTATATCGAACAACTGTAATGCTCAAAGCAAATGAGGTTGCTTTTTCAAATGATACAGCTTACTATAATCATATCAGATAATGCTCAAATGAAAACATTATTTTAAGTGAAAACACAGAACATATTTTTGACCGGGGCCAAGACTTTAACCTGAAACATATAATCAGTGTTAATGTAGTACCACTGAATGTTTAAGAGAGATATCTCTCAGCCAAATGCTAGAGCTAGGATATGATTGCAATCCACTAACTGTCTATGTTCATTTTACTCTCCCTTTCCATCCTCACTTGTGGTGTGTTTTTCCATTTGATTCGAATCCTTTCTAATGTGCTTCTACAATAGTCTAATAAGCACATCATTATATGTGAAAACATTACATATATTTTTCCATGGCAGGGATTCGAATCCAAAACAAACAAGCATTGAGCCGAGGCACTACCAACTGTGGAACTGAAGAAAGAGGAGAAACACCTCTCATCTGGCTGCTGGAGCTAGGAAATGAACCCATTGATTATGTATTCTAGGTTTGAATTATTACCAGGGGCAATATATGTTTCAAGTTTTCACATACAATAATGTGTTTATTTGATCACTGAAGTTGTTCACATAGCAGAGACTTGAATTAAACACCATAAAAAACCACAAGTGAGGTTGAAAAAGGAGAGTATAGTGAATATAAGACATTCAACAGTGTTCATTCCCTAGTTCTAGCAGTTAGCTGAGAGGTTTCTCTCTTCTCTTATAACTTCAGTGGAGCAGTTGGTAGATGTTTAATACACTGATTGCGTTTTAAGTTTGATTTCCAGTCATAGGCAAAAATACGATTCATTTCAGATGACATTCAGCTGCTAATGATGGCTAATGTTTAAGGGTGACTTCTATTCAGAAACATTATGGCAATGACATCACAAAATATTTTATCTGTTTTCAATAAATGGTTTGGATTACACTGTACCAAACTACCAACAATTTGGATACAGTGTAATAGTGACTTCAGATAAGGCCGAGTTTCTTTCAATAAGTAATAAACTTTTTGTGATCCAACCTAGAGATCAAGCATGGTTTTAATTCATATGAAAACTCAAGTAAAGATAAAAATTAATATTGGAATTAGTCAACTCATAATTATTTGCGTATATAAAACACTTAAGAATTTTGCATACGAATGATGGGAAAAGGCCTACGCTTACTTCAAGTCATAAAGAATTGGTATAAAGCTTGAAATTATTAATTTTTTTAAGCAGGATGGCTACAAAAGTACCAAATGGGGAGACAGCAGATAAACATCAGCCCAAATCCTTTCATTTGCTGATCAAGAAATTAAAATTTTCTTGGAAGAGACGACAAACAGCTCTCCATTAGCACTAAGAAAACAGGGAAACAGTCTCACCAGGGGTATTATTTCCAGGTCGTACCAAATGAGGAGACCGCAGATAAACATCAGCCCAAATCCTTTCATTTGCTGATCAAGAAATTAAAATTTTCTTGGAAGAAGAGACAAACAGCTCTCCCTTAGCACTAAGAAAACAGGGAAACAGTCTCACCAGGGGTATTATTTCCAGGTCGCACATTGTCTTTCATGTGAACACCATCAGTATGAACATGACGTTTTAAATTAGACCATGCAGTGTCGTTACGAGGATCAATGGTCACCACAACATGGTGTACAGTCTCAGGAACAGCATCTTCTCCTTTCAGATCTACCCAAGTTGGGAAGTGCATCAATCGCTCCTACAGAAAAATGGAAACTAGTGAAGGTCTACCGCATATACTAAATGAACTTATCTAAAAGCTTCGTGCATAGCAAAGTAATCCATCATTATCTAGAGTCAAATATACAGTACAGTAATACCTCAGCTTACGAAGTTGCAACTTGCATCCTTTTTTACTTTATAGCAGGTTATGTTCATACTATACAAATAGGGAAAAATACAACTCTATTTAGGTCAATTTAAGGGTCTTTACACTAGACAACGAAATATATTAAAAACCCATTGACATAAAAAACTACCTCAAAATTAATATAACTTTTTTCAAACATACCTCTACTGTACAGTACAGTACAGTATTTATCTTTTCCTGGAAGTATTAACAATATAAAAGAAGAGGTATTTAATCTCTAAATTTCACTGCAAAGTAACCAAAGTTTAGTCTCTAGTATCATTACATATCTTTTAAGTATTTATTAAAGCTTCACGTCATTACAGGTATGTACCAGTAGGATTTTGTAACTGAAAAGTAATGTGTAGTGAGATGACGCACTGATATCAACAACCAAAAAATGCTAAGGCCGCTTTCACACCAAATGTCGCACGTGGAACGTGAGTTGAAAACGAACATCCAGAAATATATGCCACTCTCAGAGTGGCACGCAAGTCACATGGCACATGGGACGTGTCACCACTTCTGTGTAAAAGGTTTCATGTATTTCCGGATGTTCGTTTTCAACTGGCGTGCCACATGGCATGCCACGTGCGACGTTCCACTTTGGTGTGAAAATGGCCCCAAAGTTATTCATCGGTGACATCTAAACCACAATCTTCCATACAATAGGAGACACAGAGGTCACAAACTAATGAAATACACTTACTGCCATACGTTTTACTTCAAAAGAATGAAGAGTAGCTGAACAGACAACCATCTGTAATCTCTTCCCATCACTCGTTATCTTGGGAATGGAGTTATAAATACTGTTGACAAGTCTCTCATGCCCCTGTATTAAATATTTGTAAAGAAAGCATTGTTTATACTTGTATCAAGAATGTTTAATACATTATCTCAAAAACTGTGAGTAATAAAAGAGAAGAAAGTAAAAATACTGTATATTCTTGGCCAAACTTAAAATGCAAATATCTACAGTTAGTGAGCAAGTTCCATGAGTTCATAAAAAATATGAGTAGGATTATAATGAAAGATATTGCAAGTCGGCAAATTCCAAACCTAGATTAAACACCAATACACAGGAGTCAGGAAAAAGATTTTCATATCACAGAAAACGAGAGAGTAATGTAGTCAATTTAATGAGGAATAGTGTTCATATATTCAACGCCTCTAAGGAAATTTTAGTAAACTAAAAACTGCAGTACAATAACACTAGCAACATTACAAACTATCTATTTCAAGAATCCATCAGCTTCATCTACAACAAAGAATAAACATTTTTAAAACTAATACCTTCGAACAAGTACTGGATATCAAGTACAGTGTATTACAGTAAAATGCCTGCGAGACTTCGATAATCTGACTTATTCAACAGGACATCAGCTTTATCTAACAAGAAAAATAAACTGCTTCTCAACAAAATTTAACAATCTAAAAAGAAACAGTTTCTGAATCCATATCCTCAGTACAAAATTTAGCAAATTGTTTTGGAAAAACAGTGAACATCACAATCTACCTGTTTCAAGAGTCCATCAGCTTCATCTAACACAAAGAATTTACAAGCTTGAAGCGACAGTTGACCAGAATTGATAAGTTCCTCCATTCGTCCTGGGGTACCGCATACAATATCCACGCCATTATTTAGGGCTGCTATTTGTTCCTTCACAGGTACTCCACCGACTACTAGGAGATCACGAACTAAGGGGTTATCTAGAAACTTACGGAAGAGGGTGACTTGTTTCAGCGTCTGCTCAGCCAACTCCCTAGAAGGCTGTGTAAGAAATTTAATTGATATTTTATAAAGTAATGGACAGTGACGAGTAAGAGATCAAATAATAACAGTACCTGGTATAAACATCACTTATGTATAATTTCTTTTTCAACAGGAGGCCATACCCCACTTGAAAGCCTGCAGAGAAACTATAAAGAAAAAAAAATTATCCATATAATACTTGTCACTTATTAGATTTTTTATAAGATAAGAATACATGAACTGATACCCATGATATAAGACCATGCTGTGAAAACAGACAATGAAATCAGAGTAAGAAATTCATACTCTTCAGAAGATATTTCATATGAAACCCAAACTTAGACTCTTACAATTGCATGAACAATACATTGCATTTCTATCTCTGTAAGCTTTTCCTTACTCACGTTTATGTTACACACCAATCCAGAGCCAACACATTCTCACTTATTTAGGTTTGGATTACTTTTACAATGAATCTCATTTCTTTTGATGAATAAATATATTGTATAGCAGTTATGTAGAGCCAATTTCATTAAATCTGGTGAAATGATACATGTTTCAATACATATTACATTCTTCTACTATGGTGAGCAGGGTGGCCACAATCAAAGGAAGAAAACCACAAAGAAGAATATAATAATAGCCCATTTCCAATTTTCCAATCCTAACCATTCACTCAGAGTCACAATTGAGCACAACATCTACACTGAGCAAGAGCTAGCCAATTGCAATAAAAAATTCCATAAAAAGGTCCCAGCTTCCCATGGTTCACCCTGACCTCATTGTCTGAGTTCAATTTTACTCAATGACGTTTGCCATGGCAGTTTGTGCATTATTGCACGCCTACTCATGCAATCTAATATGTACCTCTCATCTTCCTGGTTGTCAAGGCTTTCCTTACCTCAATAATAATAGCTTGAGGAGCATTTTTTTGGATTGTGTTAGGTTTGCCGCTGTCACTCGCCTTAACTCCACTGATCACCGTACAGTCCTTGCTTGCTTCACATAATGCAACAAATCCTGCTTTGGGTGGGTGTTGGAATGGAGATGCTCCAAAATTGAATGACATTTCAGCATTCTGGAAAAAAAAAAAAAAATTAAAATTTCCAAATTTCATTGATTCTCCAGTATTTTTATTTTTAACATATCAACACCCCAGTTCAAATAAAAAAGCCGACCATAATTCAGAAAAAAAGGGACAGCAGGGCTATATCATACCCTGAGCATCCTCACCCCTTTTATTAGCTGATAAAATTAGTAAATAGTCATCATAGTGACCTGATAAACAAATTCATAGCTTGCTTTATGAAAATTCAGAAAAATCAAACGTTACGAGACTTATTCATATATTCTAAATCATCCACTTAGAAATTCAAAACGATTAAGAACTAGTGTAAGATAGTATTCATTGCAGTACAATACAATCTCAAGATAATCCTAAAATGGTACTGCGATTATAATACAGAGTAACTGATTTTCATAAAAATGCATCATAAAATTAATTAAGGTTTGTAAACAAAAAACTAGTAATGCAAGAACATGTCATGCTGAGAAGTATGAAGGCAATAAATCACTTCAGAGCTAAAATATGAGGTTGAACTATATATAATGGGAGGTATATCTAGTCTCACAATAATACTGTAAAAGTGTCCAATATGCAGAGGGGATTTTTACTCAATTCCTGTATTGTATTACATTAGCTATATCTGCAGTTTCTTATCTTTAAATAAAACTTTACATTACAAAAATAGTTTCAGGTCTCTGGGTACATAAATTTCCCCATGACTTCTCATGAAGTACTTACTGTACCTTCAGAACAACTGCAGGGTAGAAGGTAGCATTTCTGAATTCGTTTCTGAGAGTGAAGGCTTTGCCAAGATCAACTCCATTTTTACTATAACGGATCTCCATGCCATCTAAATCTAGGTAGCAACCCATGATGTCGCGCAATCCAAATGGTTCCCCGTAGTCATCAAATTGCTTGCAGTTGGATTTCTTTCCAGTGCCACCAAAACCGAAGCCATTTTTGCACGTGCCCAGATCCAAGGCAGCCTACAAGAAAGGAAAGCCTCTACAAATTTATTTATATGATTACAATCACGACAAGAAAATGTGAGGAATATTTGAATTGTAATTTTAATAACAGATATTCTAGGAGAACAATTTAGACTGCATCTAGTATACCTGAGGTGTTGACCATCCTACTCGGCACAATCCCTCATCAGAAACGGTTGCCTCATAGTAATATTTTCCCTTTCCTACGACACCTTTTGTACCCCTTACACCCTGCCATGCCTTTGGGTCTCTTGACTGGCAACGCAAACCATCTGGAGTTACAGCTAAGCCAACATCTCGGTCAAAGAAACTCATTAGCCAAAGGGGAGCTGAAAATTACAAAAGAATGAAGCTAGTGTACCAGTATAACTCGATTGAAGTCAAATAAGAAATCAGAACATAGGAAATATGGGTGAAACTACTGTATAAATATCTGTCTGCCATTAGGAAAAGAAAAAGAAAAAAGCCACTAAATATGCACTTCATTTTAACATAAAATCTTATGCTTGAGAGAAGAGATATCACTTTGGCATTTACTTACAAACTTCTCTATTAACTTTTGCCGTCTTGCCTTGCTGTATATCTTTTATAGTCTCCCACACGATTTGCAAAATAGGAAGGCAAAAGGCACCTGTTTTACCACTGCCTGTTTCAGCTGCCATTAAGACATCACCACCCCCCAAAATTAGAGGAATGGCCTCATTCTGTACATCAGTTGGCAATCTGGTGAAGAGAAAGTAAATTGTTAGGAAAGCATATATATGACTGCTTTTTCTTCATAATTTGCAGTCACAGAGACATAAAAATAATACATTTCCTAAGCTTACATAATTACAGTATGCACACTAAGATATGTCATACAACAACCTTTATATATATATATATATATATATATATATATATATATATATATATATATATATATATATATATATATATATATATATATATATATATATAAAAAAAAAAATTAATGATAATCCCAAATAATCTCCTATATAACACTTTTTAATAACTAAATACATTTTACAACTTACGTCCAATCCATTTCTTCCACAGCTTTTGCTATTTCGGGCAGTACGCCCATTTCTGAAAAAAAAAAATGTCAAACAATTAGATACCTAGATTTTAGTACAACACACATAACATATAAAGAGGAGCCTATGATATTACTAATTTCTGCTTTGGGTAAATATAATATGGACTAAATACTATGTATTTAGGGTGGGAACAAGGCGAAAAATCCATTTACCTTAATTCTTTTGACACACTTGTGGCCACCAAACTAATTCCATTAAGGCATAAAAAAAAAACCAATTAATTTCTGTCATGTACCATTAAAGAATAAATAAATGAAGGTAAGGTTAAAACACTGTCCTTAATCCTCAAATAAGAGGCTTGGCCATCAAATGTACCTTATAAATTTGTCATAGAGACACTCCCCAACTTACGAACGAGTTAGATTCCAGAAGTCAGTTCTTAAGTAGAATTGTGCGTAAGTTGTGTGTAGGTAAAAAAAATAAGTACTATACAGTATGTGCATATGTAGTACTGTACAGTGCTGAGGCTACAGACACTTAACTACTACATAAAAAGTATACAATATATATGAATTTTAATTCAGTAATAATTTAATAATACAGTACAGTAATACATACATTAATATATAGATAGATAATGGGTAGATTTTTGTTCGTATCTGTGAATGCTTGTAGTTCGGTTGTTCGTAATAGGGAGAGCAGGCGAGCAATAAGCACTAAATTACTGCACAGTAGATCTCATATGACTCAAATGTGGCAAGTGTGCCCATGAATTTTGTAGGGGATTTGTCATTACCTATGGTAGCTTTTGTCTACTGAGCAGCATAGTGTGATCATGGATATGGCTAGCAATTGAGGATACCAACTTTGATAGGCCAAGATGAAAATATAATACAACAAAGCTTCAAAACTTGCAGTTGAATTTTTATTTTTCAACCGCACTCAATTTTCTACGACAAAAAAGAACAGCCAAAACTAATATACAGTAGTGCATGTTTGGTTGAGTATCACTAACACAGAAATAAAATCTATCCTATAGCAAATGCTGTATAAGGGTGCAATACTGCCAATTAAGCACGGGAATGGAAACTGTAGCACGTGGGCTGGTCAGTGTGCGACTGTTTTTTCCATTCACTTCCAGACCCAGAAATTCGCTTCCTCCTTCTGTCCTACCTAATTCTTAAAACCTGTCTATCTTTAAAGAGGATATATCGTCATTTCAGGGCCTAATCGTGCCATATCTCAAGGTCCTCAATACTTCGAATATTCTTTCACCCTGTCTTTTTTCTAGTGCATATCATTCTCTTATTTCTGCCTAGTCCTTAAACATCTACTTTTCTTCGTCTTAATTTTTTCTTGGTGCCCGGGCCTGACGAGGGCAAGTTTCTTGTCTCCCCAGGTGTCATAAAAAAAAAAAATACTTTAATATGCGTGGCTCTTGTCCTTGAAGTCAGAGTTTGAAGATTCGTGTAGGGAAAAAAAAAAAGCCGGATGTAAGAAAATATCTATTTGCTGTAAGAATATACGATAGAACTTTTAGACTTAACCAAGACCAACAACCCAGACAGCTCAATGTTAAGTCTTCTTTCAGTTACGGTAATTTTCCTAGTGTTACGTCTATAACGAATATTCTGGTGTATTCGTTACACACCTCTTACTATCCCTGGCCACTGACAAGTCACAAAACTCGAAATCTCTCTTTTATTCTCCGATTTCTTCATCATTTGGTGCCCGGGTCCAATTTATTTTGCCCAACCCGGTTTTACTCAGAAAATGAAATCCCAAAATGAGGAAATGGTCATCGTTAAATGCGTTCATACTTTACAGGAAAGGTATAAGCGACAATGAGCAAAGAAAAATAAACAGACCAGGTGACGGGGAATTTGGAGCACATGGCTCTTTAAAGTGAACACATTAGTCTTTTGACAGCTTGGGAAAAGTCATTACGAAGGCAAACTCTAACAAAACAAATATTTTAAGATACATTTACACTTATTATTCATTACATTATCAGTTATTATATGCTACTTACCTTCAAAAGCTGCCATTACGAATTATAGGTCGTCAACACTTATTCGAAATTAACAAACTGTCGGGAAAACTATTCCACAGCTGAGTTCCCACTAAATCACCCCAAACAGATCTCTTCTTCTTCTTCTATAGCGTAGATATTTAGGTCGAAAAAAATGGACGAAACAGCTTCAAAACTAATTTTGAAACCATCATTATTTGTAGAGCTGCATCCATCGAGACATTCTGGAAGGAAATTTAGCCTTATAAAAGATAAAACTGTTATAGAAGATAAAACTGTTACATTTATAACCTCTCTCTCTCTGAACGATTGCAGGTACATAGTCCCAGACGAGTGACTGAGCAATATTATTATTATTATTATTATCATCATTATTATTACTGTTGTTGTTGTCAAAAACATCGACCCCACTTAGAAATGGGGTAAAATGCTGAAAAAAAGTCAATATTGTGGCCTCCATGGCCGGGTGGTAGTAATACATAACATGCAGGGAAGGAACTTCCTGATGTAATTTGAAGATATAATCTTAGAAAGCTTGGTTAATAAAGGTGTGAAAGGAATATTACTGTCTTGGATTGCAGACTATTAAAGTAACAGGATCGCTTGTATTTGGTTTTAAGGTTGTGAATCTGAGCAGAAAGAGTTTGAGCTTGGCCCCCCCCCCCACAAGGTGGAGTCCTTAGCCCTTATGCTCTTTAATATACTAATCGACAAAATAACTGGTTATCCGTTTTATGATAATTCCCAGGTAATCATTTATGCTGATGATATTTTCATTCAATGTAAGAGCGAAAAAATTATGTCTAAGGTAAATATGATTAAACAAATTATGAAAAATTGTTCTAAGCTTGACATTATTTTCTCAGTATATTTGATATAGGCATAGTTCACTGTTTGAAATTGTCATATTGTGTATCATTATTAGGATTGTCAATATTATTGTAATTTTTATTGTCATTATTGCTTGCTTTGAAGAACAATTTTTTTTTTTTTATAGTTGTGGGGCAGGCTTGTTAGCTTGCTAACAAGCTCTATTTGATGTAATTGCCTATTATGTCATTAAATTTTTGAATTTGGATCTGCCCCTCCTTTTTTTTGTCTCTTTCTTTATTTCATTTTCGTGCTTTCCCTCCTAATCCAATACCCTCTAACTAGGGCGACACCCTGCATAGGGCTAAGAGAGTTCAACCGACGCCTTCACTTATTTCCCCCCCCCCCTATCCTATCACCATTGTATCCTCGTCTCTCACCCATCAGTCTCAGCCGGGTGCGCCCTTCATGTTGCTAGCTCCATAATCAGAATAGCAACAACGAACTTCATGGATAGCCTACTGGACATCAGTCAGTACCCTCCTCCTAGATAAGTAGGCAACAACTCATGCTCTTTGTCAAGACATGAGCTCATACGGTTGAGAACCTGTTCCTCAGCCTCTCCAGCATGAGCCCAACACAGGCTGGTGTGGTTCCAAAAGGAAGCCTGGTCTTTGCTGGTCATCAGCAAGACCCCCCCCCCTTTTTATTGATATTTCTCTTCTATATTATGTTCATCTATTTATTTTTCATTTTTATATATTCATAAATTTGTTTTTGTCTAGTTTCTCTTACCCTTCTTTCCTGGTGGTCCTCTAGGGGTTAAAAGTGTGCATGAGGCCCCATCACCTCTCCCTTCTTCACTCCTATCCTATCTCGACTTTCCCCTTTCTCTCTACAAGGAACCTCAAAAATTGAAGGAGACTATTAATTCTGAGCAGAACACCTCTGTTCCCTCTTTATCTTTACAGATGTATTCCAGATCCAGGCTATCCCACCTGTGGGCCCACAAAGGCCCAGCCACCCTCAGGGGGTGGATATAGATAACGAACGAACAGACGAGACTGTGATAGGTGCTTCAAATGGCATAGGATAGGGCCGTCGAGTGAACTCTCTTAGCCCTATGAAGGGTGTAATCACTAGAGGGGGGGGGGAAATAATAATAATAATAATAATAATAATAATAATGCTTTATTTCCAACATACATTGGGTATTCAAATATGGGTGTACAATTAAAATTTACAAGTAAAATCTTCCTTTAAGAGTAACTTCTTAAGATTATATTTAAAAGTATACACTGAACCAGCATTTTTTAGTTCTCTGGGAAGCTGATTATATAAATGAGGTCCACGAATGTTTATATCTCTTGAGCCAATATCAGTTTTAGACCTTCGTACTAATAAATCTTCCCCTTGACGGGTAGTTAACCCGGTAACTGAGCTTACTGTAGAAAAATTATACAAGCAATCAGGAATATTGTTTCTTAGTATATTAAAAACAAAGGTACATATATCAAAAACATATTTATCTCTAATCTTTATCCATTCTAGATCTTTTAAAACAGGAGAGATGTGCTCGTATTTTCTTACATTGCCAACAGCCACTCGTGCTGCAAAGTTTTGTAACTTTTGTATTCTTTGTAATTGAGTCTTATTTGTACATCCCCAAACTTTGAGACAGTAATTAATTAAACTCATAGCTAAGGACTGGACAATTATTATACGAGTTGATGTTTCAAATGAGTCTTTTACCCTATTTAGATATATTAGAGTACCCATTACTTTTTTATAAATTTCATCTATATGCATTTCAAAATTCATGTAACGGTCAAAATAGACACCTAGGTTCTTTACCGAGTTCATTGGCTTAATGATATTACCGTTAAAATTTATATGAAGATTGTCATCAACTTCTGATAATAATTGTCTGGATCCGATAAGAATAGATTGGGTTTTAGTTTCATTAAGTAACAGACCATTTTTTAGAAAGTAACGTTTAGCCATATACAAAATTTCTTCTGCTCTACGAATAATATTTTCTAAATCATTAATTTCTCCTTCAATTAAGATTTGAGTATCGTCAGCATATTGAATGACATAACAGTTAGGTAAATATTTTACTAGATCGTTTACATATATTAGAAAAAGTATAGGTCCTAGGATCGATCCCTGAGGGACCCCAAACAATACCTTCTTGGAACTTGAAACTGTATCTTTTATTCTGACTGACTGGTAGCGGTTTTTTAAATAGTTCTCGAACCAGCTTGGGTCAATGTTCATTTTTTTGCATTTTTCTAATAATATACTATGGTTTACACTATCAAAAGCTTTAGAAAGATCGAGTAGTAGTAGCAATGATATTTTCTTATTATCTATATTTTTGTATATTTCATCTGATATTTTCAATAAGGCAGTTTCAGTTGATAATTTTGGCCTGAAACCGTGTTGACTTTTTGCAATAAGTTTATTTTTTTCAAGAAACTCACTTAACTGATTTGCAACAATCTTTTCAAGTATCTTTGATAAAATTGGTAGTAAAGAGATTGGTCTATAGTTAGAGACGTCGTCAGGATTTCCATTTTTAAAACCAGGAATTACATGGGGATTTTTCCATAAATCTGGGTAGATATTGGTAACTATGGAAGTATTGATTATTACCGTCAGATAATAAGCTATTACAAATAATGAATCTCTAATAAAACGAAAACAAATTCCATCTGATCCATATGCATTAGAGTCTTTCAGATTTTTTATTACTAAGATTACTGTATTACAATCTACTGTAGTAGGGTTAAAGACATCAGTACTTCTATTGAATGCACTATGTTCTTCCAAATTTACATTATTATTATTATTGCTACCATCATCACTATTATCATTACCATTACTACCACCATCATTATTATTTACACCATTATCAACATTTCTATTATTATTACTACTACCATCATCATTATTATTACCACCATTACTATTATTGATTTCATTTATTATTTCTTTTTTTGTTTTTTCAAAGGTTTTTTTCCCCACTTCAGCGAAAAAATTATTGAACTCTTCTGCTTTAGCACTTACATCTACCTCATCGGGTATAATTGATATGTTACTACTTTTATTACAGTTATTGGAAAGCATGGTTTTAGCAATTTTCCATGTATCAGAGATATTGCCTTTAGCGTTTTAAAATTCATTTTTGTAATACTGTTTCTTACTGTTACTTAATAATGATTTTACTTGTTTCTTATGCTCTGTAAACTTTTCTCTTAAAGGGATATTATCTCTTTGTAGTTTTACTTCATTTTGTAGTTTGTCTCTTTCTTTCATAATGTTTTTTATGTCATCTGTTATCCAAGGAGCGGGGGGACGAAATATTTCTCTTGTCACGAGTGGTGCACATCGATCTATACATGATGATAAGACACTGGTTAAAATTCTTACTTGTTTATTTATATTATCGGTATATAGAATTTCATTTAATTTATGTACTTCATTCATAAGTAAACTACAAAGTAATTCTTGTGAATAATTTCTTAAGCATCTGAATGTTTTAAAGATTGGTTGTCTCTTTGGTTTGCGAATATTTAGGGACGTTACAATTTCCTCGTGGTCTGCTATAGGGCTTGGCATTACGTCACACTTAGTTATCATATGTTTGGAGTTTGTTATTACTAGATCGATTTGGGAAACTGAAGTGGGAGTGATTCTAGTTGGTTTATTTATAATCTGTTCTAGATTTAAATTCTTAATAAGTCTACTCATTTTATTTTCTCTTTTTAGTTGATCATCATTAAAATCGCCATATATAAAAACTGGTTTGTTTTTTAAAATTATCTCCTTAAAAACGTCCAAAATATAGCTAAAGGAGGTTACCGAGGCTTTGGGGTGGCGGTACACGCAGCCTATGATAATAGAAGGAAACTTTTTATGTTGGACAGAGATCCATTTATCTTCCACTCCTTCGTGCTTCTCAGTTTCAAGATTTAGTTCAGTGGCCTTCAAATAATTTTTAACATATAAACATACACCTCCACCTCTACCACTGTCATAGCGATAAATATTATATGAAGGAATATTAATAAATGCATTATTAATTGACGGATACAGCCATGATTCGCTAATGCAAAGAACATCAATATTTTCTTGTACAAGCTTATGTTCAATTTCTAGTATATGGGATAACAGGGATTGTGCATTTATATGTACGACAGATAATCTATCATTATATTTACAAGTAACTTTCACATCGACAGCAGTAACAGCAGGGTGGGAAGGATTGAGAGGGAAAGCACGAAAATGAAATTAAGAGGGGGTCAGACCCTTGTGCTAAGGTGTGTTTGTATAAGGTGAGATCTAACTCAAGATTCTCTCTCTCTCTCTCATATATATATATATATATATATATATATATATATATATATATATATATATATATATATATATATATATTATTTTATTTATTTTTTTTTTTTTTAAGGGAATGCTGAAGGAAAAAATATATGGAGGAGTGGTAGAGGGGTATTATAGAGAAGTGAAGGCTAATAGTGACAACAGTATTAGTAGTTACAAAAATGAGAATAGAAATAATATTGGCTAAAGAGAATAACAACAAATACAATAATAATAGTAGTGAGAATAATGATAACTCAATATTTCCCCCTCTCATTCGTTTTGATGATTCTATAGCTTGCTCTCCCACTGACAAAGCCACTCTGTTTAGTTCTCAATCTTCTGTACACAATCCCAGCGCACCTGTCCCTCCATCTTTACACCACTCTAACCCTATGCCCTCCCTTATCCTTCCTCACGTAAAGTTAATAAAGTTCTTCGCTCGCTAAAGACGAACAAAAAATGCTTGCAAGGTTCCTTAAGGAGTTTACAGATGAACTGGCTCCCGTGCTTTGCCATCTTTTTTGCCTCATTCTGTCAACCAGTATCCCCAATTGCTAGCCATATCCATGATTACTCTATTCTGCTCAGTTGGCAGTAGCTACCATAGGTAATGACAAATCCCCCACAAAATTCATGGGCACACTTGCCCCACAAAACCTCTTGAATTTACCATTTGGGTTATGTGAGATTTACTGTGCAATAATTTAGTGGTTATTGCTCACCTGCAATCCCAATTAGTTAAATTTTTGGGGTTCTGTTTCGTTTTCATCATTACTTTTCCTCTTCACAGTTACTTAAAATCTATAAAGGTCTTATACGTCCCTGCTTAGAACAATGCATCTTCTTATACTTATCTCCTTAATAGGGTTGAATCTAAGGTAGTCAGACTCATTAATGATCCTTCTCTTACATCTAATCTGGATTCTCTCTCTCTCCCTGTCTCTTTTCTATCGCTACTTCCATTGCTGCCGAGGCCAGGTAACACTCGCCAAGCAGCCTCATCTCACAGGTACTGTGTGCAGATTTGTAGCTGTGGATTGGTCGGTGCAGCAATTGCTTCTTCCCATCTACATCCAGACTGGAAATCTCTTCATCCTACTGTCTTTCTTCATTCTAATAACCTATCTTCCTTCAAAAAGCAGATCTATCATCATCTCAGGGCCTAATCATGCCATATCTCTAGATCCTCAGTACTTTGACTATTGTTTCAGTCTGTCCTTTTCCTTTGTGTATCATTACCTTGTCCGTAACGGGGGCAGTTTTCTTGCCTGTCCCGGTGTCACACTCGTAAAAAAATATAAACAATACAAAAAGTTGTAAGTAGGAGACAACACCTGTACACACACACACACATATATATATATATATATATATATATATATATATATATATATATATATATATATATATATATTATTATTTTTTTTTTTTCTCTCCCCCCCAACAATCTTTAGGTATGATCATGGGAATCCAATGCGTCTTTTACTCTCCAGCTTGTTTAAGGATATTTTTGAGAGACTGTATCTTTTAAATATGATCATCTATAAATTGGATTGGTTTAGGTATGCATTATTCCAATTAATCTGAGCATCTAAGGATTACTTAATTTAAATAATGATTGTGAAAAAATAAACAAATTATTGTTTGCTATTTTCAGATGTATTAATACACAGGGAAGAAACATAAGGACATGATGTGAAAGCAAAGACTTTAATGTTTTTGAGAGCCCTTTGAATAGTTTGCCCTGAATTCACGGATATGGAAATTGATCAAAATTTCAGCATTGGTTTCAATGGTTATTTCTTGCATCTTGTGGTTCAGGATAAGTGGATAACAGTCTTGATGTATTCGTATTAGCTCATTATCATCTAAGACTACAAATATGGTATTGATATGGGAAGGCACTTGATTGCATGAGGGAACTGGAAGTGTAAAAACACTAACTTAATTTTAATACTTTAAACTACTCAAACTTCTCTACCCAGACAAAATGTAAAAACATCATCCTACAATTGCCATCAGTGGTACAGTACTGTAATTGCTACATTTGTTAACACATGATGTAATCAGTATTCAACTAAAGTTATGAAGCCAATGTATGTCTACAATAGTGTATTAAGAACTGTTTTATGTCACTATTAGGGTAAGGTGACCAATAGGTACGCACCAGTCCAATAGGTATACATCGGCCATTTAAAAATGCCTCCACAGAATGTGACAAATCTTTAAACTTCAAATTTTGTCTCATTCTGTTCCTTAACCATTCCACTTATAAACAACATGTAAATACAGCTGTTCCTATTTATTAGAAACATGAAAAAAAAGAAAAGGAAAGTTTTTTCCATTTTCAGGTTGATCCGGCAATGAAAGGTGTATAAAATAAGCACCAAAAATGTTCTGAATAAGAGATACATGCGGGACAGGGGTGCGTACCTACTGGACAGGGCTAAGATGAACAAGTCCAATATGAAGACAATTTTTCAGATGCCTGCCAGAGACCTAAGCCACACTGCATGACAATCTAAGACCACCTCTGTTGCCAAGGAGGATATGGGTCAATATTCCGTGAAAATGTCCGAGTACTGTTCCAGTCAATTTACCCCTTGGCTGGTCCAAAATGTATGCAGTGCGCGATATCCAATATGAAGGCGTGTACGTACAGGGCATCGCACACTGCGTACCTATTGGTATTCCCAATTATATTTTTTCCACACAACATATCAACTACTGATTTCCTTTACAGATTGAATAATACAAAGTTATCAATGCAATATGTCTGCTTCAAAGCAGAATAAGAAAAAACAGCAGCAAACGAGACATGATTCTGAGGATATTAAAGCTTCCAAACAACATGAATTTTGTTGTTGGGAAGTGAAAGGGGATACATTACCTATGAAACACTATATGAATACTTATGCAACGGCTTTAGTAACTGGATAAGTACCCATCAGGTGACCAGACCTGTAATTCTTTGGACAGATTGGCATGAAAGCAGAAATAATTATCACTTAGCTAAAGCACTAAATGATCTAGGAATCATCCTTTACGGGTTACTACCCAATACAACACACTCCATGCAACCGTTAGATGTGGCCGTGTTTGGTTCACTGAAAAAGGATGGAGCAAAGAATGGGAAGTCGCACACAATGATGAATTACCCTAGTTAACTTTGCTCAAATCTTTTTGCCTGTGTACAGATACATTACACCAGCAAAAAAATATAAAGGCAGGTTTTAAGAAATGTGGCCTGGTGCCTTTCGATCCAGAAGCCCTTGACTACACAATGCTGACAGCGGCTGCATCACAAAGAGAACTGTTCAACCATCTTTGAAGTGGTCAACCAAGGAGGTTACAAGGAGGCCTCATGTCAGACTAGACTCTACTTACAGTAAGTCAAGCATGCCAGACAACCCCCGTGACATGCGTAAGAAGAAAAGACAGGGAGCACATGTACAATCTAAAGGGTTCAATGTGTAATTTAGTGCTGCATTAAAAAAGGCTATGCACAAATATTACAGCAGTATTTGAGTGTGCCCTTTACTGACACCTGTCCTCCAAAGGAGTTTCAAAAGGAGCAGCTAGAACACCTAAATGAAGCTTCCAGCCCAATACAAACTTCCCCTTCAGGGTCTACTCACAGACTATCTGCAATAAGTCCACCAATGATGAAGCATCAGTTGTACCCACAGAGGCGGCCAGGCAAAGGGCCAAAGATAAAAAATGTGATGGACAGGGTTTATTCCATATCATCTCTAAGAATGATTGGAGAGTTAAAGAAGCTAAAGGAATACAAAGACAAGAACGAACAATCAAAGAAGAAACAAAAAGCAACTGTCAAGAAAAGTTCTAACACAAAGAAAGAAGAAACGAGTAGAAGCAGATCCAAGTGATAAGGAGGTTGTTCATGAAGATATATCTGACAACTAGGAACCACCATGAGTTAGTGACGCAGTAGCAGGCCCTTCAGGTCTTAGCAGAGCAAGTGTGTAATCTGATGAAGAACTCATGAATCTCCATGACACTTCAGATGAGAGCTTACACTGTGAAATAGACAGTTTTGGGTTTGGCATTACCCTGGAGGAACCCAAAGTAGATTCTTTAGTAGGGGTAAATGTAGAATAAGCAATGGCATCCAGCTAAGGTAGAAGAATAACCCCACATGAAGTGTATATTGCCAGAGTCCTCAAATTCGATGAAGTGTCATTTCTGAAAGGAAAGTGTGATGGCTTTTATGTGATGCCAGAAGTTGAAGAAGTGTCATATCCGCATAGCCGAAATGAGATAGCTGTCCTAGAAAGCCCACATCGTGAGTGTAGGAATCGTGTGTATGGGTTTTCATTTCCATCTACCATTAAATCAATACTCACCTCCAACTTAACAGAGTCTAGGTGCAAATAGGGCCTAGTGATGTGTATCCAAAGATTTTACTGGTTTATTTTCAAACTATCCAAAGAGTTTTATGGTACGTAATTCAAATCCTATCTTTTCATAATATATACTTCTTCATTTTCTGTATGTATACCTGCCTGCCTTCAGTTACTGTAATTATTATTTCTTTCCTGTAATCATGCCAGAAATACCAGTGTGTGAGGTATAGGACTCATTTTTGCTTTTTGTAATAACAGAACTATTCTCCTTAAATGTCAAATCCAATTTTTTCTAATATTTTTTTAAAGTTATTATACTAGTATGACTCCCACGGGAGTCCTTCTAGGCCCTGTAGACCTTGTTCCTACTCAGTTCTAGTTGGGTATCACGACAACTCCGTTCAGCTCCAGGCATTTTTTATTCTTCAGTCTGGTCTTATGCTTGGGGCCAATGTCATACTACCAAGGACAGAAGTTTGCTCAGTTTCTCTTAAGAATTTTGTTTTTAAATTTTTTCCCTTTGTGAAATACTGTAATGAGCTTAAACCAAAGGATAGACAACCATAATTCTGAACCGAAGACCATATTTTGTTGAAAATTTTCAAGTGTTGAAACACTAAGTTTTAAAATTTTATTCTTTTCATTTTTTGTATGTAAACCGGTCTGCCTACAGTTACTTTATTCAATACTACAGTAATAATTATTTCTTTACCTTAACCATCCCAGAAAGTAGCTTTGTGTGAGATCTATGTAAAAATAATCTAATTTTTGCCTTTTTTTATACCTTTTTCCTTAAATGTCCTCTGAATATTATGATAAGACTGTCGACTCTCAATGAGACATATATTAGTAAGTAAAGCAATGAATGATTTATAAGATATCCAAACTAGACTTATCTAGCTCTAAAACCTACAGAGTTATAAGTGAATGAGTACCTATTGGACAGGAGGGCGTACCCATTGGAGAGCCCCTCATAATAGGTACGCACCAAGTTTACAGGTCATTATCTCTACAGCGTATCGAGATATTTCGAATATCTTTACATCATAGGAAATTACAATCATTTCTTCATATACTGACCAGTTATGAAATTCTCCATGTTTCCATGTTATTTATAATGGCTATAGTCTTGAGGAGCAAAATAACCATGAATTTTTGTGTACCTATTGGTTACTTAACCCTAATCTCCATTCAAATGAGAACGGAGGTGAGGGACATAGGGCTGTGTGCCCTGCCTAACACTGCTCTAGTTTTGAATACAGGTTTGTCACATCCAGTGCCAAGGGTGCAGCTAACTAAAAATTCTAAATATTATATACAGTCTTGTAGCTGTATTAACTCTGTGAGGTGAAAGTTCTTAATGTACTCCCAAAATAAATCAACACTTACCAAAAACATAAATTATACATGCCTCACACACTTTTTTTACATAATTTGCCCAACACAATACTATTCACACCCTTAATCAAGTTCTTCCTTTATCAAGTCAAGACGTAATCCATCATAACGACGAGAGTTCGCAGTTTCTTCATCATATGTAAGAGTTTCTGCATTTCCACTGCCATTATCTGAACTTCCGTCTGTGGAAGGCTCTTCATCAAGTAATTCATCATCACATTTTTCTTGTTTTATAAAAACATTTTCAATCGAGGAAAATGCATTAGCACCTCCTTCATCAGATGAAACATCAAAACTTTCAGATTTTGATTCATCAGAGATTACATGGTGTGTTTCCTCAATATATACTTGGGGGTTTTTGACTGTTTCCACAAAGGATTCAGAACACGTTTCACATGCGTAAGAAGTCTCTTTGTTATTGACAGACAGATGTACTTTCCTCAAGTACTTTTCGCTGAATGACTTCTGACATATACCACACGGAAAATTGCCTCCTCTTTCATGGATTTTGGAATGGACTTTCAAACGTTTCTTAAGAGCAAACCTTTTATTGCAAATGTCACATTCGAATGGTTTTTCTTTGCTGTGAAGAAAAACGTGGATATCCAAAGTTCCTTTTAAGGCAAAACTTCTCTGGCAAATGTTGCAAACGTAAGGCTTTTCACCACTGTGAACTAAAGTGTGTCTTTTTAAGTCACTTTTCTTTACAAAAGATTTGTGGCATATATTACATACGTGTGATTTTTCCCCGGTATGAACTAAAATGTGTCTGTTTAGACTAGCTACTAGAGCAAACGTTTTGCTACAAATATTGCACGTGTGGGCCTTAATTCCGGTGTGAGTCAGCAAATGTTTTTTCAAGGTTCCTGACTCTCCAAAGGAACTTCCGCACACGTTGCATAAAAAAGGTTTGTACGATAGATGGGTCATAGTGTGCCTGTTCAAGCCATGTTTCCTGTTAAAGCTTTTCTGGCATACAGTGCACTCGTAAGGCTTCTCCCCATTGTGAACCATTATGTGTCTTTTTAGGCATGATTTATCGTTGAAAGCTCTTTGGCAAATGTTACAGAGGAATTCTTTTCTCACAGTCTTTCTAACGTTGTTTAAATCTTCATTTTGCATAACAGAAATTGGGTCTCCCATTATTTGGAATGTAAATAACTTAACAACAGGTTTAGATGTCTTCACGGTGTGCTTCTGAAACAACATGTACGAATGCAGTTTTAACACTAAGGTTTCTTACTATTTGTTTTTCATTTATTTCTATTTGTTGTTCATACATGATGCCCTTCTATCCTTCTTGAGCCAGGTATAAGCTATCAATCATATATACATCTGCAAATAAAAGATTTGTCCATCAGTCATTACTTATATTTTCAAAGGAAGGGAACAGAGGGTTAGAGTAAGACACTCAGTGTCTGAATGGAGAAGAGTTAGTAGTGGAGTTCCACAGGGTTCAGTTTTAGGGTCACTTTTGTTCCTTGTATATGTAAATGACCTACCAGAGGCTGTAAATTCATTTATGAATATGTGAAGAAAGTATGAAACGAGAACAATGGTAGAGAACTTCAGGAAGATCTAAATAGTCTGCATGAGTGGTCAGAAAAGTGGCTAATGAAATTCAATACTTCAATATGTTAGGTAAAGAGAATGGGTACAAGTGCAAGAAGGCCCAAGCTTGACTACTTGGTGGCTGGAGTACAAATTCAAGAGACAGAAAATGAGAGAGATCTAGGAGTAAACATATTGGCAGATTTGTTTCCAGAAATACATATAAATGGCATAGTAAGGGCAGCATATGCATTCTTATCAAATGTAAGGGTAGCCTTCAGGCACATGGACAAGGAAATGTACAGAAATATTTATGTAACCTATGTGAGGCCCAAACTGGAATATGCAGCCCCCATTTGGAATCCGCACTTGAAAAAGCACATAGCTAAGCTTGAAAAAGTTAAAAGACATGCCACGAAACTGGTGCCAGAAATACGCAATCTCAGTTATGATGATAGGCTGAGGGAATTAGACTTACCATCACTCGAGGCTAGAAGATTGAGGGGGGATATGGTGACAGTCTTCAAATTCCTTCATGGTTATGACAGAGTGGAGAGGGATCGATTTTTTGATATGGCAGGCTTTAGAACTAGAGGTCATAGTTTGAAGCTTCGTAAGAAAACTTCTTTGCAGGATGTAAGGAAATACTTTTTCAGTGTAATAGTTGATAATTGGAATTTGCTAAGCGAGGAGGTAGTTAATGCTATCTCAATCCATAGTTTTAAGGATAGGTATGATAAGTATCACTAAGTATAAAATGGAACCGATCAGGAGACGGGAAGATACAAGCTTTGGGCTCTTTCCCGTAAACACAATTAGGAATGGAGGAATGGAAAGCAAGTAGCTACCAGAAAGATAAACATTCAAATAGCAGCATATATATATATATATATATATATATATATATATATATATATATATATATATATATATATATATATATATATATATATATATATATATATATATATATATATAGATATATACGCCGTGTGACATTAACTTAATAACACTTGATAGCGTACAATATGGATCATTGAAAAACTACAATAAAAGAGGCGTCAGTGTCGTAGGAAGTTCGCGACTTCCCTTTGAATTCACACTTGGTAAGCTGATTGGGTTATCGCACCGTTTGGCACTGCTGACGTCAGGGATTTTCCTCCTACGGACATATACTTATAATTATGGTAGCGTGGTTACAAGGTAAGCATGGACAAGCAGTAGTTCCTTCGCTTATATTGATTCTAGAGTACAACACGTCCGACGCCTCAATGCCCCGCCCTATGACTATCACAGGGAGTCTATGATCTCGTAGCACCTGGCAAAGTTCTAACTAACTGTCTCTGCCCTGGGTGGCTCTATATATACCCCCAGGGTCAGGGCGTGGCTTAACATCCATATTCTCCATATGATATCAGTGAGATCTAGTCCAGCTATATCAACGCCAGGTATCATAGTGGATATCCCTCCTACTTCCGGGGAGGAGTTATTGGGCATCTACTCCAGGGCCTGTACCTGCGTACGAAACACTTGCTTATGTTTCCTGTGGTTTAGGAAATGGCTAACTTCCTGGCCTTTCCTGCCCTTCTCGATGCCAGATCGTGAAGTCTCACGGTTCCGGTCAATATTATCTCCATTAAGACACTTGCGAGAAGACGGTTGTAGTAGAATATCTGTGCAACCTGGACCAACCGTTACCCCTCAAGATCTGTTACTAGTTATCAGATTCTGGCTTCAGCATGACGTGACTGAGCTTCAGCATGACGGCAGTCATACGACAGAAGTAATGTGAATTACCTTGCTAAATGGATTACGTCCATTCAGCAGTGGAGAAGACGGTTTAGTAGAAACCAAAGTGGAACCTCTTCCGAACTTCGAGATAAAATTCCCAAATTATGCAAACAGAAGTGGGAATCTAGTTCCATACATCATTAATCACAAATATGAATGAGGGGTGTGTAACTAAACAATGGGGAACTGGAGGAGAACACTAGAAATGAATGATATATTTTTTTTTGGGGGGGGGAGAATAAAATTTTTTTTAAGACAAATATTTTAAAATCAAGGAATAATAATGTACTTTTACCAGTGACCCAAAATATTAAATTCTTTTGCTTATTACTACGAGTGCAACAATGGGATGGGGCTGAAAATCGGCCTCAGCGGACCCGGGCATCATGAAAACATCCAAGAAAAAGAAGCAGCTTAAGGTCAAGACAGAAGGAAAAATAATGATAAAACAATAAAATAGACTGGTTGAAAGTACAGTCAAAATAATGAAGACCTGGAAACAGGCAGGATTGGGCATTAAGATGAAGACAAATACTACAAACTATTAGTCCTTCTTGCGAGAGACTAACAGTACCTTGAGTGAATGCCCTCTCTAACCTCAGACCGTCGTGGGTCTCGAACCGACACCTTACGAATCAAAGTCAAGAGCGTTACCACTTTGACACAGTGGCCTTTTGCAATTGAATCAAAACGATATATGGTTTAAATGAGTGCCCACAACACTCCACTGTGGCCCGTGATAATTCTTAAACTCGGTGCCAAAATCATTACCTTATATGGCATCATTCCAGTTTGGCAATTCCAAGCTTGCCAATTACAAGTTTGTTGATTCCCAAACTGGTTAAGTTAGGTTAGGTCACTGCATGAAATACTGGTATTCTAAATTCATTTTGCATTTTTTATTCAAAAAAATGTTTATATTTACACTGATCTGGGGTACTTAACAGTTTAGCGGGGCATGCCGCTCAACAACCTCATCCCTCCACTCAGGTAAGTAGTTCGACTGAAGGTTAGGTAAGTATTTTTAGTTAGGATAGTAAGATGGGGGGTCCCAGGGGGGCGAGGCCCCCTGACTAAGAGATTAGGTAAGTATTTTTAGTTAGGATAATAAGATGGGGGGTCCCAGGGGGGCGAGGCCCCCAGACTAAGAGGTTAGGTGAGTATTTTTTTGTTAGGATAGTAAGAAAAAAATTTTCGTATGCCTATTGTCGCTATTTTTGTTGTGGTCATCCGCCAATTCTCTAGTCAGAGCCTATCGCCATCTATTGGTAGGTTTTCAACATTGGTATGCCCCACTAAACTGTAGGTGTTCCCTGATCTGAATACAAGTCGGCAATTTAGGAATCGAATCCGAGCGGAACGGACAACTGGAATTGGATAGGGGGGATAGGTAATATACTACATCCTTAGAATATGAGCAACATTGATCGTCTCACACCCAACACGAAGGTCAAACACTTACATACTGCATTATAAATATATTCACTAACCAACACAGACTATGTAAAAACATACCTGCAACGATAAATATCAGTAAAGTTGCACGAAAACTCAATGGTTTTAAAGGTCTACTTTCCACATTTTTCGAAGACGCTAAAAAGGTGAAATTCAGCTTTTCTAAAAGTAAAAAATTTACTGTTCTACCTCTTTACCGAGACCTCATTTTAGTTCTCTTCAGTTAAATAAAAGGAGTTTATTACTTTTTTTTTACCCTCTATTCATGTAATGTTTTTTCTGCTGCTTCGTAAAAAGGAAAGTTCGTCTGGGTTGTATTTGGTTAAGTGCTATAAAATAATTTGCTGTCTATGATGTAGGAGATTGTGAGTGAATTTCATTTGTTTATATTATTTTGTATTGGTAAAGCGACCATTGAACTGTCGTATATCCTGAACTTTTTATATAAAAATTGAATTATTAAATGGCCTCGCATAAATTACTAATAATAATAATAATATATGCCTCATTCACCTTTGTAAGGGGGGTGGCTGAGCCACTATCAGTGGCAATAAGTATCATATTTAAAAAGTCACTGGAATCAGGGGAGATTCCAAGATGCTGGAAACAAGATAATGCAATATCTATCTTCAAAAAGGGAAGGAGGGATACAGCTCTAAACTATAGACCAGTTTCCTTGACCAGCATAGTTTGCAAAGTTATAGAGAAACTACTATGGAAACATATCTCTCTTCACTTGGAATCCTTCAACTTTTTGTCAGTGAGACAACATGGCTTCAGAGAAGGTAGATCAACAGTAACAAACTTATTGGAATTTTATGATGTGGTTAGCCGAATCTTACACGAAAGAGGGGGCTGGGCAGATTGCATATTCCTAGACTTCCAGAAAGCATTTGACACTGTACCACACTGGAGACTTAAGAAGCTGCAAGCAATATTTAGAATAGGTGGAAATGTCTTGGAATGGATAAAAACTTACTTAGAAGGAAGGGAACAGAGGGTTAGAGCAAGGCACTCAGTGTCTGAATGGAGAAGACTTAGTAGTAGAGTTCCACAGGGTTTAGTTTTAGGGCCACTTTTGTGCCTTGTATATGTCAATGACCTAACAGAGTCTGTAAATTTGTTTCGGTTCCGTCATTACTTTTCCTCTACAGTTACTTAAAGTTTATAAAGGTCTAATCAGTCCCTGCTTAGAATACTGCTCACACATATGGGGTGCTTCTTCTTATACTTATCTCCTTGATAGGGTTGAATCTAAGGCAGTCAGACTCATTAATGATCCTTCTCTTATTTGTAATCTGGATTTTCTCTCTCTTCGCCATAAGGTATCTTCCCTCTCTCTTTTCTATCACTACTACTTCCATCATTGCTCTGATGAGTTGGCGAGTTGCATCCCTCCCCCACTGCAAGGCCGCCTCTCACTCGCGATTTGTGGCTCGCGGAATGGTCGGTGCACCGACTGCTTCTTCCCATTTACCTCCAGACTCTGGAACTCTTCCTCTTTCTGTCTTCCCTAAGTCTTATGACCTATCATCCTTCAAAAAGCAGATCTATCATCATCTCAGGGACTAGTCCTCCATATCTCTGTGTCCTCTGTACTTTGACTGTTTTTTTCTGTCTTTTGTCTTCCTTTAAGATATTACCTCATCTCTGCCTTGTCCTTAACCTTTTTCTTTTCCTTCATCTTGGTGTTTTCTTGTGCCCAGAACTTTACTGACTAGGGCAGTTTTTGCCTGTCCCGGTGTCACACTCACAAAAAAGAAAAAGAAAAAAAGGCTCTGTTCTTGACAAAAACGGCTTTGGTTTAGGCTTGGATACAAATTGCCTTAGTTATGATATCAGTTTTAGGTTCATCATGTCATTGTTCTAGAGGGAAATTTAATATCATAATTTCATTTACTCTAGTCCAAGGTGTACAGTTCTTGAACAACGTCCAGTTTAATTCTTAGAAACAAGAGAGGGGTGGGAGTATGGCAGAATTTTTTGCTTTTAAATGTGGCCTTATGATTCTATCTAATGGGCTCAAGACGTTGCGTGTGTTGATATAAGATGTATTTATGAGTTTTCTGATTATACTCATAACTTAATATTGAACAGTGTAGATACAGAATTGGGTATGTAAATAGGCATAATCTCTATCATTGTAGGAAATGATAGAAATTTTGAAAACTTGAAGAAAACAAAACTCCACATATATTTCAGAGAATATTAACTGAAAAGTGGTATCAGCTCTAGTATACTATTACCAACTTCATTATCCGGAATTCACAGTATCACTTAAGCAGCCACCAATACTACGAGCTATTCACAATGATAAAATTTTGCAGAGCGTTTATAACAAAGGATGATATTCACAACAAACCTCATGAGTTTCATAGGGTACTGAGAAGTGAGCTATTAGACTCACTTTAGTTCCACAGATACGTACTCCTATTATTTACATTTAATTCAAAATAACTCAGCCTTGTGAATTAAATGTAAATAACTGGAGTAAGTATCTGTGGAATTGAAGTGACTCTGATAGCTCACTTTTCAGTACCCTATGAAACTGATGAGGTTTGTTGTGAATATCATCCTTTGTTATAATCACCTTAGTTCCACAGATACTTACTCCAATTATTTACATTTAATTCACAAGGCTGATTATTTTGAAGCTGGCCTATAAATACATCATCCTACAACGGCAATCAGCGGTACAGTACTGTTATTGCTGCATTTGTTGACACATGATGCAATCAGTATTCAACTAAAGTTCTGAAGCCAATGTATGTCTACAATAGAGTGTATTAAGAACTGTTTTATGTAATTATTAGGGTAAGGTGACCAATAGGTACACACCGGTCCAATAGGTACGCATCGGCCATTTAAAAATATCTCCACAGAATGTGACAAATCTTTAAACTTCAAATTTTGTCTCATCCAGTTCCTTAACCATTCCACTTATAAACAACATATAAATACAGTTCTGTTCCTTTTTATTAAAAACATGAAAAAAAGAAAAGGAGAGGTGGATAAAAACACAACTTTCTTATGAAAAACTAAGGTTTGTCAGTACAGTATTACGTATTTATAATTCGTCATTTTACGCATATGTTTCTTTTTCCATATCCAGCTTGATCTGGCGATGGAGGGTGTATAATATAAGCACCAATAATGCTTCTGAATAAGAGATAAATGCGGGACAGGGGTGCGTACCTACTGGACAGTGCTAAGATAAACAAGTCCAATACGTACGCAATTTTTCAGATGCCTGCCAGACCTAAGCCACACTGCGTGACAATCTAAGACCACCTCTGTCGCCAGGGAGGATATGTATTCCGTGAAAATGTCCAAGTACTGTTCCAGTCAATTTACCCCTTGACTGGTCCAAAATATACGCAGTGCGCGATGTCCAATATGTAGGTGTGTACGTATAGGACATCGCACACTGCGTACCTATTGGTCTGCCCAATTATTTTATTTCCACACAACATATTAACTACCGATTTCCTTTTCAGCTTCAATAATACAAATTTATCAATGAAATATGCCTGCTTCAAAGGAGAATAAGAAAAAACAGCAGCAAAAGAGACATGATCCTGAGGATATTAAAGCTTCCAAACAACATGAATTTTGTTGTTGGGAAGAGTGAAAGGGGATACATTACCTATGAAACACTATATGAATACTTATGCAACGGCTTTAATAACTGGATAAGTACCCATCAGGTGACCAGACCTGTAATTCTTGGGACAGATTGGCAAGAAAGCAGAAATAATTATCACTAAGCTAAAGCACTAAATGAGCTAGGAACCATCCTTTACGGGTTACTACCCAATACAACACACTCCATGCAACCGTTAGATGTGGCCGTGTTTGGTCCACTGAAAAAAGGATAGAGCAAAGAATGGGAAGTCGCACACAATGATGACTTACCCTAGTTAACTTTGCTCAAATCTTTTTGCCTGTGTATAACAGATACATTACACCAGCAAATCAATATAAAGGCAGGTTTTAAGAAATGTGGCCTGGTGCCTTTCGATCCAGAAGCCCTTGACTACACAATGCTGACAGCGGCTGCATCACAAACAGTTCAACCACCTTTGAAGTGGTCAACCAAGGAGGTTACAAGGAGGCCTCATGTCAGACTAGATCGCTACTTACAGTAAGTCGAGCATGCCAGACAACCCCTGTGACATGTGTAACAACAAGGCAAGACAGGGAGCACATGTACAATCTAAAGAGTTCACTGTGTGATGTACTGCTGCATTACAAAGGCTATGCACATATATTACAGCAGTATTTGAGTGTGCCCTTTACTGACACCTGTCCTCCAAAGGAGTTTCAAAAGGAGCAGCTAGAACACCTAAATGTAGCTTTCAGCCCAACACAAACTTCCCCTTCAGGGTCTACTCACAGACCATCTGCAATAAGTCCAGCAATGATAAAGCATCAGTTCTACCCACAGAGGCGGCCAGGCAAAGGGCCAAAGAAGATAAAAAATGTAATGGACAGGCTTTATTCCATATCTCTAAAAATGATTGGAGAGTTAAAGAAGCTAAAGGAAGACAAAGACAAGAACGAACAATCGAACAAGAAACAAAAAGCAACTGTCAAGAAAGGTTCTAACACAAAGAAAGAAGAAACGAGTAGAAGCAGATCCAAGTGATAAGGAGGTTGTTCATGAAGATATATCTGACAACAAGGAACCACCATGAGTTAGTGACGGAGTGGCAAGCCCTTCAGGTCTTAGCAGAACAAGCGTGTCATCAGATGAAGAACTCATGAGTCTCCACCATAGTTCAGATGAGAGCTTACACTGTGAAATAGACAGTTTTGGGTTTGGCATTACCCTGGAGGAACCCAAAGTAGATTCTTGTGTAGGGGTAAAAGTAGAAAAAGCAAAGGTAGAAGAATAACCCCACGTGAAATGGATATTGCCAGAGTCCTCAAGGTTGATGAAGTGTCATTTCAGAAAGAAATGTGAGATGGCTTTTATGTGATGCCAGAAGTTGAAGAAGTGTCATATCCGCATAGCCGAAATGAGATAGTTGTCCTAGAAAGCCCACATCGTGAGTGTAGGAATTGTGTACATGGGTTTTCAATTCCATCTACCATTAAATCAATACTCACCTCAGTCTAGGTGCAAATAGGGCCTAGTGATGTGTATCCAAAGATTTTCCTGGTTTATTTTCAAACTATTCAAAGAGTTTTATGGTACGTAATACAAATCCTATCTTTTCATAATATATTCTTTTTCATTTTTTGTATGTACACCAGCCTGCCTTCAGATATTGTAATTATTATTTCTTTCTTGTAATCATGCCATAAAATACCTTTGTGTGAGGTAAATGAAACAATAATCTCATTGTTGCTTTTTGTAATAACAGAACTTTTCTCCTTATATGTCAAATCCAATGTTTTCCAATGTTTTTTTAAAGTTATTTATACTAGTATGACTCCCAGGGGAGTCCTTCTAGGCCCTGCAGACCTTGTTCCTACTCAGTTCTAGTTGAGTATCACGACAACTCCTTTCAGCTCCAGGCATTTTTTTTTCTTCAGTCTGGTCTTATGCTTGGGGCCTGTGCCATACTACCAAGGACAGAAGTTTGCTCAGTTTCTTTTAAAGAAGTTTGTTTTTAATTTTTTCCCTTTGTGAAATACTGTAATGAGCTTCAACCAAAGGATAAACAACCATAATTCTGAAACGAAGACCATTTTTTGTTGAAAAATTTCAAGTGTCGAAACACTGAGTTTTAAAATTTTATTCTTTTCATTCTTTATATGTAAACCGGTCTGCCTACAGTTACTTTATTCAATACTAAAGTAATAATTATTTCATTACCTTAACCATCCCAGAAAGTAGCTTTGTGTAAGATCTATGTAATAATAATCTAATTTTTACCTTTTTTATACCTTTTTTCTTAAATGTCATCTGAATATTATGATAAGACTGTCAACTCTCACTGAGACATAAATTAGTCAGTAATGCAATGAATGATGTATAGATATCCTAACTAGACTTATCTAGCTCCAGAACCTACAGAGTTACAAGTGAATGAGTACCTATTGGACAGGAGGGAATACATATTGGACAGCCCCTCATAATAGGTATGCACCAAATTTACAGGTCATTATCTCTCCAGTATATCGAGATATTTCGAATATCTTTACATCATAAGGAACTACAATCATTTCTTCATATATTGACCAATTATGACATTCTCCATGTTATTTGTAGGACGGGTATAGTCTTGAGAAGCAAAATAACCCTGAAGTTTTGTGTACCTATTGGTTTCTTAACCCTAGTCTCCATTCAAATGGGGATGGAGGTGAGGGACATAGGGCTGTGTGCCCTGCCTAACATTATAATAATACTTTATTTCCATTTCAATACAATGGGTATTCGTCAGCCAGGGTAAGCCCCAACCCCCCACGGTGGTGTCCACCCACAGCAGTTCCTGCCAGTAAACAGCTTAAACTCTCGGTCTTGGACGGGAACCGATCTTTCGACCTCATGAATGCGAAGCCAGCGCGCTACCACTGTACTAGCCAGCAGGCTAACACTCTGCTCTAGTTTTGAATTCAGGTTTGTCGCTTCCAGTGTCAAGGGTGCAGCTAACTAAAAATTCAAAATATTATATGCAGTCTTGTAGCTGTATTAACTTTGTAAGGTGAAAGTTCCTATTGTACTCCCAAAATAAATCAACACTTACCAAAAACATAAATTATATATGCCTCACACACTCTTTTAAATTAGTTTGCCAAACACAATACTATTCATACCCTTAATCAAGTTCTTCCTTTATTAAGTCAAGACGTAATCCATCATTATGATGAGAGTTCGCAGCTTCTTCATCGTATGTAAGAGTTTCAGTATTTCTATTGTCATTATCTGAACTTCCATCTGTGGAAGGCTCTTCATCAATTAATTCATCATCACAATTTTCTTGTTTTATAAAAATATTTTCAATAGAGGAAAATGCATTTGCAACTTCTTCATCAGTTGAAACATCAACACTATCAGATTTCGATTCATCAGAGATTACATGGTGTGTTTCCTCAATATATACTTGGGGGTTTTTGACTGTTTCCACAGAGGAATCAGAACACGTTTCACATGCATAAGAAGTCTCTTTGTTATTGACAGACAGATGTATTTTCCTCAAGTACTTTTCGCTGAATGACTTCTGACATATACCACATGGAAAAGTGCCTCCTCTTTCATGGATTTTGGAATGAGCTTTCAAACGTTTCTTAAGAGCAAACCTTTTATTGCAAATGTCACATTCGAATGGTTTTTCTTTGCTGTGAAGAATAACGTGGATATCCAAAGTTCCTTTCAAGGCAAAACTTCTCTGGCAAATGTTGCAAACATAAGACTTTTCACCACTGTGAACTACAGCGTGTCTTTTTAAGTCACTTTTCTTAACAAAAGATTTGTGACAGATATTGCATACGTGTGGTTTTTCCCCTGTATGAACTAAAATGTGTCTGTTTAGACTCGATACTAGAGCAAACGATTTGCTACAAATATTGCACGTGTGGGGCTTAATTCCAGTGTGAGTCAGCAAATGTTTTTTCAAGGTTCCTGACTCGCCAAAGGAATTTCCGCACACGTTGCATAAAAAAGGTTTGTACGACAGATGGGTCATAGTGTGCCTGTTCAAGCCATGTCTCCTGGTAAAGCTTTTCTGGCATACAGTGCATTCGTAAGGCTTCTCCCCATTGTGAACCATTATGTGTCTTTTTAAGCATGTTTTATAGTTGAAAGTTCTTTGGCAAATGTTACAGGGGAATGCTTTTCTTACAGTCTTTCTAACGTTGTCTATATCTTCATTTTCCATAACAGAAATTGGGTCTTCCATTATTTGGAATGTAAATAACTATTAACAACAGGTTTAGATGTCTTCACAGTATGCTTCTGAAACAACATGTACGAATGCAGTTTTAACACTAAGGTTTATTACTATTTGTTTTTCATTTATTTCTACTTGTCGTTCATACGTGATGCAATTCTATCTTTCTTGAGCCAGGTATAAGCTATCAATCATATATACATCTGCAAATAAAAGATTTGTCCATCAGTCATTACTTATATTTTCAAAATGGCAGGACAGCGCATAAGTACTATATCACTAACTGGAGGAATAGAAAGCAAGTATCTACCAGAAAGATAAACATTCAAATAGCAGCATATATATATAAAACAAGACACACCATGTGATATTAAATTAATAACACTTTATAGCATACAATATGAATGATTGAAAAAATACAATAAAAGACAAAGTAATGTGAATTTCCCTTATAAATATAAAATACATTAAGAACTGGAGAAGACGGTTTAGTAGAAACCAAAATGGAAACCTTCCCAAATTATGCAAACAGAAGTGCGAATCTAGTTACATACATCATAAATCACAAATATGAATGAGGGGTGTGTAACTAAACAATGGGGGACTGGAGGAGAACACTAGAAATGAATGATATAATTTTTTTTTTTGGGGGGGGGAATAAAAATTTTTTTTAAGACAAATATTTTAAAATCAAGGAATAATAATGTACTTTTACCAGTGACTCAGAATATTAAATTCTTTTGTTTATTCCTACGAGTGCAACAATGGGATGGGGCTGAAAATCGGCCTCAGCGGACCCGGGCATCATGAAAACATCCAAGAAAAAGAAGCAGCTTAAGGTCAAGACAGAAGGAAAAATAATGATAAAACAATACACTGATTGAAAGTACAGTCAAAATAATGAAGACCTGGAAACAGGCAGGATTGGGCATTAAGATGTTGACAAATACTACAAACTATTAGTCCTTCTTGCGAAAGACTAACAGTACCTTGAGTACATGCCCTCTCTAACCTCAGACCATCGCGGGTCTCGAACCGACGACCTTATGAATCAAAGTAAAGAGCGTTACCACTTTGACACAGTGGCCACCTGCAAATGAATCAAAACAAGGCACATCTACAGTTTAGCGGGCCATACCAATGTTCAAAACCTACCAAATAGATGGCGATAGGCTCTGACTAGAGAACTGGCAGATAAACACACAATGAAAATGGTGAAAATAGGCATTCGAAACATTTTTTACTATCCTAACTAAAAATACTTACCTAACCTCGAAGCCTCTCTGGGACCCCCCATCTTACTATCCTAATTAAAAATACTTACCTAACCTTCAGTTGAACTACTTACCTGAGTGGAGGGATGAGGTCGTTGAGCGGCATGGACCGCTAAACTGTAAATTACCCCAAAACGATATATGGTTTAAATGAGTGCCCACAACACTCCACTGCAGCCCGTGAAAATTCTTACACTCGGTGCCTAAATCATTACCTTGGATGGTATTATTCCAAGTTTTATTTTATTCCCAAACTGGTAGTTAGGCTAGGTAACTCCATGTAATACCGGTATTGTAAATTCATTTTGCATTTTTTATTCAATAAAATGTTTATAGTTACACTGATTTGAATACGAGTCGGCAATTTGAGAATCGGAGCGGAACGGACAACTGGAATTGGATAAGGGAAGGAATCAGTAATATGATACTAAATCCCTTGAATATGAGCAACACTGATCGTCTCACAACCAACACGAAGGTCAAACACGTACATACTTCATTATCAATATATTCACTAACTAATATAGACTATGTAAAAACATACCAGAGACGAAATATATCAGTATAGTTCCACGAAAACACAAGGGCTTGAAGGTCTACTTTCTACATTCTTCAAAGTCGCCATTTAAGGTGAAATTCGGCTTTTCTATAAGCAAATAATTAATTTGCTGTCTCTTTAGCGAGACTTCATTTTGGCTCTCTTCTGTTAAATAAAAGTTTATTACTTTTTTTTTACCCTCTATTCATATAATATATTATTCTGCTTCTTCGTAAAAAGGAAAGTTCGTCTGGGTTGCATTTGATTGCTTAAATGCTATAGAATAATTTTGTCTTTGATACAGGAGATTCAGTGATTTTCATTTGTTTATATTGTATTGGTAAAGCGACAATTGAACTGTCGTATATCCCGAACTTTCTATATAAAAGTTGAATTATAAAATGACTTCGTATAAATTACTACCACTACTACTACTATTACTACTACTCCTACTAATAATAATACATACCTATTTCTCCCTTGTAAGGGGGGAGGCCTAGCCAAGAAACGCGCAATCTCTACGATCCACACACTCCTCAACCACTCCTCTCAACCCATGAGGATAATTCTTCTTCTTCTTATTATTATTATTATTATTATTATTATTATTATTATTATTATTATTATTATTATTATTATTATTATTATTAGTGTAATGCAACTGTGGCCGAATTTCCAAATCTGCCAACTGAGAAAGCATCAGAAAGAAAAAATGGAACTGAAGTCCATCATATCCAGAGAGAGTCCTCAGGCTGTATATGTGGCGTTGGACTGGTTGGACAATTTCTACACCATTAACCATGCCGAACCTTGTCGCAAGAGACAAACTAATATTCCAAGCCTACCTCGAGGAAAGAAATCGTCGATTCCTTAACACGAAAGATGTCATAGATGATATCCAGACCCTCCATGACAGACCCATAATAATCAGTAAAGGTCCGAAAAAACAAGAACTTTATATAATGCACTATAAAGGTGAGCCTAAAGACAAAAAAATAGTCAAGTATTTCAAAGGTCGAGATTTTGCTGTTTTCAAGAGAGAAGTTCTAAATCTGTATAAGGTTTGGCGTTACAGAGGTTGCCAGAAAATCTTCTCGACCTCTCCGAAGAATCTGATGATGGTTTCTGAATACGCTGGAAGGAATTTAAGTGCCATCATCAGAAACAAGAGGACGTACAGCTCTTCAGGGATACTTTGCATAGCTCATCAAATCACAACTTTGGTGTGTGAGCTCGTTGACAATGGCTATCTCCACAATAACATAAAAGCTGAGAATATCTGCATTCTAGAACAAAGAGCAACGCTCATGGACTTTAAAACTATGACGAGACACAACGCAAAAGTTTTGAGGAACCCAGATTTGATTCCGGAAAGTAAATTTAACCTGGCTCCCGAGATTCTTCGGGGGGGTAGATGTACCGAAAAGAGTGAAGTTTTTTCCCTTTGCCGTCTAATAAGTGACATGCTATGTAAGATCAAAAGGGATAGGTTCCCTAATTTAGAGGTTGCATTAACAGCTGGAATGTCTCCAGAAGCAGTCAATAGACCTTGGCTTCGAACCATCGAGAAAGAGGTCCAAAGAGCGTTAAGTATCTCTAAAGGTAAAAGAGTTGCAGAGCTGCCACCTATAGACAAACTTTTTTCTTTGGTTGATTACGATACAGTAAAAGTAATGGTTTTAGATCATATGGAGCTTCCTGATTGGACACCTGATACAGATGAAACCAATCCACAGGAAAACGAAGAAATTACGGCTAAAATTCGTCAAGAAATATTTGACAAATGGCGCTTACCGATGGCGTTCGAGGGTCGACTGCTCGGATACATTTACAGATTTCCACCGGAATCAGTAATTGATAAATTAACCTACCCAATGGCAGTGGAAAATACCGGAATAAGTTATATAGCGGAAATAGAGGGGAAAACGTGTGTGGTAAAACAATATGACACCAAGAACAATATGCTCTATGCAAGAGAAATAGTAAATTTGCAGAAACTTGTTGGAATAAAAGGTTCGCAAGAAGTGTTAGGGATTGTACCCGATTATGGATTGATCGTAACAGTTTTCTGTGGGCAACCTATGAAGGAGTGGATAAATAATACAAACATGAATATTATACACTGGTATACTGTCCTTTACCATCTCTTTATGGCGGTATCTGATCTGAATGGAGCAAATATTGGTCATAATGATATAAGTCTGACGAATATTTGTATTGATAAAGACTTGCGAGTAACACTGACTAACTTCTTAATTTCAGCCGAATTTGGTCAAAGGGTATTCATGTTTCCCCTTACAAAAAAGGAAAGGGAAAAACTCCCTCATGCACCAGAAGTGTTGAAAGGGGGCAGATGTTCCAAAAAATCTGAGGTCTATTCTGTGGGCATGGTCATCCTCTCCCTGCACGATAGTGTGGGTCTGGAATCTGCAAGACTCCTAAAGTGGAGTTATGATGCTGTAAATGTTAAACCTGATGAAAGGCCGAAAATCAGTGAAGGATGGAATATAGTGAGGCAAGAGCTCATGAATTTCTCTAAAATTCAGAATTTGAAACTCCAGTTCAATCTGGAAAACCCAAACTTGAAATTTATGGACACTACTTAAAATGTTAAAATATATAAAGCATTTTTGGGATCAACTAAAGAATCTCCCCCCCAGAGTACCCAACTGAGATCAACTGAAGAATCTCCCCCCTAGAGTGCCCGGCGTAACATTTCTCCCCAAATGAACACAAAGACCACAACATTATTCAGATTAGGTTAGGTTAGGTTGGTCTCGCTAATGATTGTAAGGGCTAAAATGTTAGCTTATATATACAATTCTGCCTTTGTAATGCCGACCAGTATTGAGCTCAACTTGAGTTAATCCATAATTCTGTGACTTATCCAGATGGATAACGTAACTTAATCTGAATAATGTTGTTGTCTTTGAGTTCATTTCCTTCCTATAACTTATTTGACAATCTGTTTTTTAATCGCGCAAAAGTACCAGATCCGACACGACACCAACCCAGGCCCCATGTGTGATCAACTGAAGAATCCCCCCAAACTCAGATCAACTGAAGAATCTTCCCCTGGGTGGGTCGGGGAGAGAGTCTTCAGTTGATCCCATATTTTTTTTTTAAATAAAGGATCAATCAATTTTATTTGACTACTTATCTGTTGATGGTGGTTTTTATACATTTTTTATTTTTCGTTGATGTTCTCACTTGAGTGTGAGCGGGCCTTCCCTTTTCTGGCCCGCAGGTGGGGTAAGATTTGTTGATGGAAGGTGGTATTCGCTCTTGAGGGCGACTGGACATTCCTATTTTGGCACGGAGGTGGGGTAAAATTCGCTTATTGTTGGTGGTATTCGCTCTTGAGGGCGAATACCACCAACAATAAGCGAGGGTGAGGTTGTACAAAACTGCAAAGATAGTAGAAAACATAAGTGTTCAGCTGAGGATTATTAGTTTACATCAAACAATTATTCTTTTTAATGAAGTCCTGTTTTGGTGGTGAAAGAGTTATTACATAGTTATCTTGGTGGATGGTACTGACTGATGATATTCAGTAGACTGTTCATGTAGTTGTTTGTTGCTAGCCTGATTATGGAGCTAGCAACATGAAGGGCATTTGGATCTTTGCTGGATGTTGCGGGGGCACCAGTTTTCCGTTGAATTTCTGAAAAGGAATCGCATTCGAGGATGTAGTGGAGCAGTGGATGTGGTGAGGCTACCTGGCAGAAGGTGCATTCCCTGATGATATCATCCACTATTCGTCAGGTGCACTTGTACCCCGAGTCTCAGAAAGAGTCAGACGGTACACATTGACCGCCGTGCTTCTTCGAAGGTTCTTAGGCAGGGTGATTCGCTGAAGACCAGTGGTGAGTCCGGAGGTGAATTAGGATTATGACGTGGGCCGAAGTGGACTGTGAACTGTGATGGATGGGTGTGAGGGTAGTTGCCACGTGATGATAATGCTGTGGGAGGTAAACCAGCTGCGGCTGTCGGTCTCATTGTAGACTAGCTTTGTCCGCCTACCTTGTGGGTGATCCAGCAGGGGGGGGAAACGTGGCAACCCTTTATCCCCAAGGAGCTATTGTTTGGCTTATGATGTTATACAGTATGGTAATGAATAATATTATTGTTTTACAAATTATCGCATGTTTTACAATGTTACGTTGGATAACTTTAGAAAAAATTATTCATTTAATAAATGTAGACATTCTTAGCTAAGGTTAATGATTTCTATTTTATTAATATGTGTTTACTCTTACTGCTTAATATGTCGTCACGCCGATAATTGTAAGAGTATGACTAAAAATTTGGTTAATTATGAGTTCATCTCTTGTATTCTTGCTTTTTACCTCATCTGTCATTAATTAGTATTTATATTTTATTTACAATAATATTCTTTTATGATTGTGACACCAGGACGGGTAAAAAAAAAAAAACACTACCCTCATCAATCCTGGACACGAAGAAAAAAAATAAAGAGAAACAGAGATGGGGAGGGTTGTGACTTGTCAGATATGAAGGGATAATAAGAGATGTGTAACGAATATCCAAGAATATTCGGTGTTGAAGTCTATCTATCTATACACTAAAGCCAAATTCCCCATTAAAGGGGGGGGGGGGGTTGACCGAGACAAAGCAATAAGCTTTGACTATGCAGGAAGATAACACAGAGGGGATACCCGGTCCCCTCGCTCAGCCTCATTTAATCGACTTTTACAACACACAGCGGGAATACGGAGGAAGTATTCTTTACCACCTTCCTCAGGGTGTAGATGTAGGCATAGAAAAAGAAACGTAACTGAAGGAGGACTTAATATCGAACTGTCCTATTTGAGTCCAAAAGGGTGGTACTGTATTGCAACGGACAACCTACTTCAATTAAAGCTATAAATCGACTCTCCATTATATATATCGTCATATTTGGCTATATTAGTTGATACATAAGCTACAAAATATAAAATAAAGATAAGCTAATATTAATCATGCCATTTACGGATTCTTACTTAGATTTTATGTCCCAGTATATTCCAAAGACAATCTTGCAGATATTGTTGTTTCAACATGATGGGAATTAAGGTTTATGAGAATGGAAGCATAAAGAAGATATTGCCATACCGAATTTATAACAGTCACTGATTATGGAATACATTGTTATTTAATCATTATATTTGAATTCTTAAAACTTAGTTTCTTGAATATCTCCAGTGCTCATTTCAAGTCCAGATAACTTGAAAGGGTTTGCTGAAACATCCATTGTTAGCTCTGAAATTAATATGTTCTATCAACATATTAGGAATCCATATAGCCTCTAACTTGTCTTGGAGGAATCACATAATCCAAATTTCTAAACCTTCATCCAAAAAATTGTTGGTTTTGTTTCGGTTCAGTCATTACTTTTCCTCTTTACAGCTATTTAAAATTTATAAAGGTCTTATCCGTCCCTGCTTAGAATACTGCTTACACATCTGGGGTGCTTCTTCATACTTATCTCCTTGGTAGGGTTGAATTTAAGGCAGTCAGACTCATTAATGAGCTGGCCTTTATAGGCCAGATCCAAAATAACTCAGCCTTGTGAATTACATGTAAATAATTGGAGTATCTGTGGAACTAAAGTGAGTCTGATAGCTCACTTTTCAGTACCCTAAGAAACTGATGAGGTTTGTTGTGAATATCATCTTGTTATAATCACCTTACTTCCACAGATACTTACTCAAATTATTTACATTTAATTCACAAGGCCGAGTTATTTTGAGACAGGCCCATAAAGACTTTTTTCCCCGGTTACTGATTCTCAGTCTTTCTATAACCCCTGTGTCTCACTTTTCAAAGAAACAAAGCCTGCTCATTTGCACTCAGTTTTATATCCAAATTGTTATATTCTTATAAAATATATGACATCCATTTTGACAATTGCAATCAAGGTTTCGAATATGTTAGAAGAGAAAATTTAGACCTCTATTAAGAGGATAAGAATATCATATTGGGAAAATTTAAGAGAGTGATGGGAACAGACAAAAATAAGAGAGAGGGAGAGATAAGAGATGGATAACGTGAAGAGTCAGAACTTAATAGCATAAAATTGAACGAAAATCTGCTACAAATATTCTTTTGTATGACCAGGTCAATTAAGTAATGCAGTTTTCTTGAACTCTCTGGAAATTAAACTTACTCTTTAAGTACTGTGTACGAGACCTGTGACTCAAATTGCATTTACAAAAGGCTGGGACAATGATACTAGTGTAAAGTCATACATGTATTCTTTTTAAAAACTATACATATGATAAATATATTGAGTTTGTACACATGAACTTAACATATGAAGTGCTGTCCAGCTATCTTTATACGATGTAAATTTCCTTGCAGCACATTAAACCAAAATGTACAGCACACTGACTTCTGCCAATTTAACAAGAATTTTGGTATCTTGAAAAATGAGTGTTAATGGCGAAAGGAAAAAAAAGTATCTTATGATCTACTCTTCTTCTTCATCTCCTCCCTCTTCTTGCTGGCCATAACTATGTTTAATGTGCTTCCACAATTTCTGTTGAAAGGAAAAATATAATAATATAAAGTACAATTACGCAACACATACTTTTTATACAATATCATGGTGATAAGTTGAATGTATATTAATCAATATTATGCAAAGAAGTTTTCTGGGTATAAAATACTTTGGTAATTAGGAATTTCTGTTTTTCCTGAGAAAGAAAAATTTGGATAGAAAAATATAATTACATGTGGGATTAATGCAATATCTCACTGAAGAGCCAAATGAAAAGTGCTAATAAATTCGTTACTGTGAAGTTTCCCGGGATTTATTATTTTTGTTTTTAAGTAAAAAGTTTTATTGCATTTATCACAGTTGATAAGGACCTGGTAATTCCATACTGTATAACTGCAATGCAAATTTAATGAAGAAAAAGTTACCCATACAATTACACAACTTTTCTATAAAAAAAAGCTATGATTATCAGTGAGATATATATATATATATATATATATATATATATATATATATATATATATATATATATATATATAAGATCATTAGGTTAACCATTTTTATTAGTTTTTTTATCTGAGTTATTAATTATGCTGTAACAACTTTCTACTTTTAGGGTAGCTATAAAATTTTTCAAGTAGAATAATTGCTAAGTGGTGTAAGCCACAGTCCCTATATACAGTAGTAGCAATGCATGCAATACAACAGAAGTACAGTACTTCATCTTTGCTATTATTTATGACAGAATAGATACAATCAAGTAATAAAACCATATGTGACGTAGTATTATAATACAGAATGGGGTACCAAAGCTCCTTCGACCCCCTATCTATACAATAACCCTCCCAATTAAATGCGAACACTCCTATTACCAAATGTTTAGTTTCACACCCCCAGTTAGGAAAAATATAATGAAATTTATGATAATAATTAGTTAGGTTGGGTTAGTTAACCCTTAGATAATAAGTTATTGATATTGTTGCTCTGGATATTTTTCAGTATTTCAACTAAAATACTGGGTGTGTGAAAGTAAATATTTATCCTATCTGTATATATTTTTTTTATGATTGTGACACCAGAACGGGCCAAAAAAAAAAAAAAAATCTACTCTCAAAAGGCCTGGGTACGAAGAAAACATAGAAAGAACCAGAGATCGGGAGTGTATTGTGACTCGTCAGATGTGAAGGGATAAGATATATTAAACATTTCATATATTACGTCATACTCTCTACAACAACATCTAAAAATGTCAAATAAGACATAGCAGAAAAGACATGTGAAAAACCCCAAAAGGGTACAAAGTATTTCGTCATCGGTTCCTGGGATCAGCTGATGAGGAAGAATCCGTCCACTTTCACACTTACCCCTTGATTAATATTTTCGAAGACGCCATCGCTGACCATATCAAACCCTCTTTCGAACATGAAGGCACCAAATATGGCCGCCAAAACGAACGAGGACGTTCTTCTAAAGACATTTTGATACAATTTTCCGATAACTCCTGCCATGTTTGCAGTGGCCGCAAGAGGGAACCGACGTGAATCTGGCTAGGTGCTCAGTGTTGCCAGGTCAGAGGAAATCGAATACAGTCACATAATTATACAGACATAGGCATTCCCCTGGGAATGGCCGAGTCAAAGCACTCCAATTCTACCAGAAGTGAATTTACCCTAATCACCCCTCTTAGCTTCTTGGGGATGAAGGGTCATCCCAATTCCCCTTAAAAAAAAAAAATGCTTGGGTCACAGAGTAGGTGGAAACTTATTATTATTTTTTTATTTTCCATCCATACAATTTAGATTTCCTATTTCCTCATGGTAAGGGTTTAGCCTAGTCAAAGCGCAGACTTTTGCTCAAATATCTATCAAACTAAATATGTATCTTATCTACTCATAAAATATATCTTTTTTTATTTTAGAATTAATTGTTAAAACTTGGGTAAAGCATTTTATAAACCCTCATTGCTCAATATTAAGCACTTAATTATTATTATTAATTATACTTAATTGTATAATTTTGTTTGCTTATGAAGCAGAGCTGAATAATGCATCATTAAAAAGTATTCTAAGTACATTTTGTAAAAATATTGTTGGATGTATATACATAATTATTTTACTTTATACGTGGCGAAATGTGGACTAGTAAAAAATATATAATTACGTAATTATTAATAGAATAACTGTTTAATATTAATTTCTCAATGCAATTCCCTCGTTCTATCTATTTATTTATTTATCTAAAATGTCATGCAAAGTGTTTGAGTAAGGATAATATTAACTGATGTGTTTTTATATGTACTTTCATATATATATATATATATATATATATATATATATATATATATATATATATATATATATATATATATATATATATATATATATATATATATATATATATATATATATATATATATATATATATATATATATATATATATATATGAATGATTTTGGTTGGGCGTAAGGAAATAAAAAAAAAATAGATCCTAAGTACTTTTAAGAAATTTTATCTTCTATTCATCTCCAGAGGTACCTCTGAGAGATGATATAGTGTCATAAATATACTCGAAATTACTAAGGAGTTTATTATATCTTTCAATATCCTTACCCGAGTGATATAAATCATTCTGGCAACACTGCAATAGCCGTCCTCTGCGATTGTATTTTTAATTAATATTTTACAAAATATTTTTGCCACTGTATTAGATAAATTTTCTCATAATATATATTTAGAAAATATTTCTATAAAAATGAACATTAAAGAACTTGCTTAATCCAGTATTAAAATTGATTAAGGCAGAAAGGTTTGCATATGGAGATTACATCAGTACTTACTTATTTGTTTATTTATATTTTAATGACCCTGTTTCTATATTATTTTATAATATATTTAGTTAAAATTTCTTTAATATATGTAAATTTTCTATTGTTGGGAGCAATGACCAAGAAAGTGACTGATTATTGATAAAATATTTGTATATATTTTTTTTGCATATTAGAAGATTATATTATTATTTATTACATTCTATTAATGATATCTATTTACTAATTTTTTGCAGAGGTTGTTACATTATTTTGCATTGAAAACCACATTAAAATAGGAAATTTTATCTCAGCCAATCAGAATTCAGATAAAGTGTGTTTTGGATGTCAGCTATAAATATTGCAAAATAGTATATTTAATCCAATTATTATGATGCCTGTATTAATTATCTTCCGTTTATATATATTTATCCTATTAAAATAAATACTTTAGAAATCATATACGCATTTATATAATTGAATAATCTTATTATTTACATATATAAAATGATTTAAATAATGACTATTTAGCATCTTTTCACGTGGGGTCTGCTTCTCTGAGGAGATCCTTGACACTGAACGTCAAGATGTGCGAATATGTTTACCTTTAAGTTCACGTCGTAATTAAAACAGGTGAGATGAACACGTGCATTGCAAGGCAGTAATCTAGAGGAAAAATAAATCATTATATGGAAAATCACATTCGTTTAGATGTGTGAGCAATGGGAAATGTGCTTAAGGAGTGGCTGTCTGTTTTTTTTTTTTATTTTGTCTAGATATTATTCGCATGGTGTGTTTATGGAGCAGCTAGTTATTATTAAGAGATAAATCACATTCGGCTAGGAGCTAAGAGGAGTGTGAAATGTGCTTTGGGAGTAATCTCATGCCCTCCGGTAGGGCTGTCCGATTTTTCCAGTTTTGTTTGTTCCAGGAATGATTTCCAGTGAATCATGCCTTCAAGCTTTACTTATTTTGTAGTTTTCTTGAGATTTCCTTCCAAAATGTGTTTTCTTTTTTAGGTAAATGTGGTTGATAATGTGATTTTCTTGACAGGTGACAAGGGATGGAACATCAAAATAGGTCCAGTTGTTTTTTTTCCTTTTAATTTTTTTTATTTCCCTGGAATTATTCCTATGGAATTGTTCTCCCAAAATTATAATTTTTTTTCTCAATGTTTTACGTAAATAAAGTTTCTGGAGGTGTTAATATAAAGCAAAATACGTATATTATTGTAGTTATTGTATTGACAGGTGACAAGGGCTCTTACATTTGAACAGGTGTGACTAGGTGGGTGGATAGTGGCCGTGTGTTATTTTTTTCTAATTATTTTTTGTTAGGACTTAAAATAGGTGTATTGGATAATAAACGTCCAGTTTTTTTTTTTATATCACAGCATCAGTTTAATATCTGTATATATATTTAAAGGTATTTTGTTATATACACTATTTGTTCATAATACTTTGTTTTCTATTTTTTTTTTAATTTGAATGTCAATTTTATTACCCTCATACAGTGTAGTAATACTTAATCAAGTAATGTCTCTTTTTTGTTTATTCAAACCAGACTTTATATGTAGCCATTGGAGTGTGATTCCTCCTTCTTAGTTTGGTTTATCTTTAAATTATTAGTTTTTTATTTTAAGTTATTAGGTCAAGTTAGCTTAGGCCAGGTTTTATTTTTTATTTTCTTTATTCAGATATTTTTTTTTTTTTAATTTACTCGATAAAATTAGTTTAGATTTTGATTTAAGTTTTTTTACTCATTTTTTGTACGAGTGTGACACTGGAATGGGCACAGAAAATTTCCTTAATTTTACCAGGGCACCAAGAATACATAGGGACAAGGCAGAAGTATGAGAATGATGAACAATAGAAAAAAGTAGAAAGAACAGTTAGAGAAACAGAGGTGGGGAGTGTTCAGAGATGGGAAATGTTGTAACTTGTTAGATGTGGAGGGATCATAAGAGATGTGCCATGAATACGGCAGGATAATCGGTATCGATGTAGGTGTAGAAAAAGAACCGTAACAGGAGGAAAACTTGAAATTGAGCTTTCTTGTATAGTCCTGTTTGTCCAAAAGACCAATCCACTCACTTTGTATATAAAGTACAGTATATATATATATATATATATATATATATATATATATATATATATATATATATATATATATATATATATATATATGAATCATTTTTTTTTTTTTTACCCCGACCGGGACTCGAACCTAGGACTTAATATATATATATATATTCTTTTTCTAGATTGACTAATAATTTTTTGCTTTTATTGTGTTTAGAAAAGTAGCTTCATTGGTAGTAATCATATTTCAGCTCAACTTTGTCGGTGGAAATTACTTTCGAAAGGCACCCTTCATATTTATTTTCCTCGCGTACAGATGCTCCTCTGCTTACAAACATCCGATATATGAGCGTCCAGAGATGTGAACATTCAGTATACTGTACTGTTATTATTCAGCAAGTTATGGATGGTTTCAGTGTGTCAAGAAATGTGCAAATTTGCATCATGTCTTTAAGATTAGAAAACAAATGTACTGTATTATGTTCTAAAACAATATTATTATGATTCATGATGTAGGAATGTTTGTATACCCAATGCAGTGCTGTACTTACAAAACATCAGCTTGCAAATGATTCAAAATACGAACAGCCATTCGGAATGGAACTTGTTCATAAGTAGGGGAGCATTTGTAATATGTTGCTTGAAAAAGAACATTAATTCTAGTGTGATTATTGTTTTCCTGTCCCAAAATGGGTTTAACTAGGTTAGGTTACTTTGGTTGTGTAGTGGTTTTGGATATTCATATTTGTCAAAAAAATCAATTTTTTCACCGTTCGCCTCACCCGCAACTGTACCATTTTGGCCGAACTTTTGCTAGGGGTTTTTCTCTTGTCTCCTAAGAAACGTAATAGCAAAGCTTCATTATAGTAGCTTCTTTAGTTTAATACATTTTCCCTTTTCTGGACTGCAGTAAATGCATTGGTGGTATGTAGCCGGAAGAGAAGTAAATTTCTGTTGCCACATAATTATTTCTCCTTTTTTTTCATATATGATAATTTTAAGTGTGACAATTTATCCAGTTGAAAAGCAACAGATATGGGTGGCCACAACTGTAATTCAAAATAGGCTTCATTGTAACCTGTTTCTAGTTTCCATTTCAGTTTGTCTCTTTATAGCATATATGGGCAGACTCGATGATCTTGACCAAATAAGATATTTTTTTGTAACTCGTGTCAAGCACTCACTTCAAAAATGCCCAATTTACACACACAATATTTTTATCTGTAGCAGTTATCTACCGGTAATATTTAAATAAAAGAGTATATTGAATACTGTTGTCGTATTTATGCATTGTTACTTGATACTGTACATGTAAAGCAAATATTGGCAAAGCAGCAGTATTTATAATTACCATAATTCATAATGGCAAAATCTCATGTAGCATTCAAATCTGGTATTTCTGGATATTTTGTGTGATATGTATGTGGGTATGTTTGTATTATAAGACTGTAAAATGTGAAATTTCAACGCTAATGAATAATTGTTTGATACGATGTAACCCTAGTCTTTTAGACGGGATACGAGCATCCTATTTATTTGGGGATTTATACAGTATAGGAAGTTGAGAGGTCTCAAAAGTGGTTATAATATTCCTCAGTGCATGATTTTTCTTTGTCATCTATTACTACCTTTACAGTACTCTGTTCAAGAAGAAAAATTTTGCCCTCTTTGTTTCCATATAATTGAGTACGCTGTTGCTTTGAGATTTGTATGGTTTAGAAATTAGAGGAAATTCTTAGTTATAGTAATCTTCTTTGTATAGGTTTTTCTTTCAGCTTATTCACTTCTTTTAATAAGATCAAAGAGAAGCATGAAATTTATTTAATTTCTCCATATATGAATGCATACTTGCTTGCACTGTCTAGATTGTGCCCCAAATATCGCACTATTTCTGGATTCACTTCTAGAATTTTTTAGTCCAGTGCAACATGTGCAGAAGATATTAAGCAATGAATTTATATAGCAATGTATGGCTCATAATGAGACTGGTCACTCTATAGCAATAATATCTCATCCATATTTTTCTGTTCTTTTCAGGCATCATTGAAAATGCCCAGTGCGCACCTCTCTCTACGAGAGGAGGATGTGGTGCGCCTCACACTTGAATTCCTCCAGAACCGTTCTCTTCACATCTCTCAGCTGAATGTTGAGCGTGAAAGTGGCATTATCAATGGGAATCACTCAGACGACGCTCTCTTTCTGCGCCAACTCATTTTGGATGGCCAGTGGGATGATGTTTTGGAATTTGTGCAACCCTTAGAAGTAAGTAAAAGATAAAGAGACTGTAGCTTGTGCCGAGTTCAATCTTTAAATGTTGAATATATACAAAATGCAAAACATTTGAGGCTAAGTTGAATCAAATCGTAGACCTTCTGTAATCGCTGCCTCAGTTGACATTAGTATGCAAGTAATATTAATGAATGTAGTAGTTCTCCAAATGTTGAAAATCAAGGAATTTATTAATGACTGATATGAGCAACCTTCCTGAGTACGCTGCTCTACATTGATGTTTTGCTATATTTAATTAAATGTAAATCATTATTCAGAAGTTGGTAATTTAAGACTGTTAGATATTAAAACGTTTATATATATCTTTTTTTCCTCATTTTCAGGCCATAGATGCATTTGAAGCCAAGAAGTTTCACTTTATTGTCTTGAAATACAAATACTTTGAGCTGCTTTGTATCAAAGCTGAAGCTCCGGCTGCTACAAGCAAAGAGGGTGCTGTAGATGAGCTAGTCAAGGTAAGACAGTGGGATGAGATTTAGTGTGAAGTTTACTCTTTGGACTCATGTCATGAACCTAATTATATGCAGCCTCCTTTGCCTTATGGATGGATAGACCCTGCCAGATACATCCATGATTAAGCTCTCGTTGCTTCTTTTTTTATAACCGTGAATTCTTCCTTTTGTTATAATGAGGATATGTAGGGGACTCCAGTGGTATTTGTAGTCCCCCAGCTCGTACCAACTCAGCAAACATAATGAGTGCACAAATACAATTGCTGACCCTCTTTAGAATCAACTGTAGCAAGAGAATAGGCATTTGTATGTTTATTCTGAAGCTCTGCATATAAGAACATAAATTATGCCATGTCTATTATTATATTGAAAAGCTAATAAGTTTATTACATGAATTATTGCTTTATAAAAGTGGATTTTAAATATGGGTACATGTCCATTTAGGGGGGAATAAGTAATGATGTTTATACAGGTGGCCCTCAGTTTATAGGTTCTCGACCTACAACGTTTCGTGGTTACGATGCATCTCCCAGAAATTATTTTGCTTTTTTGATAATATTTGGCCTGTATAATGTCTCCCAAGCATAAAGCAGATTCATCTGATGGCAGTTGATGTAAAGGAAAGCCATCACCATGGAAGTGAAATTAGAGATAGTGAAATGCTTGGAAAAAGGAGAAACTCTACTAGGCTTAGCATAGGTGGGTGACGTAGGTGCATATTTAGGTGTGTTCTGACTTTTTTGGAAAATCGGGTTACAACACATCTTGAGGAACAACACTGCATCATAGTTCGAGGACCCTCTGTACATAATTCATGATTAATGAAAGGAGTAAAAACATCTTTATACAATTTTTTTTTCCTCAAAGCCTGGAAGGGAATTTAATAGAAATTTGTTGAGTCTCTGAGGGGGAAAGGACCAGCTATTGAGGGTATTGTGGTAAAAAGGTTAAGTACCTCTACTTTCTACCTTTCAAGTATTAAAGCTGAAATAATCATTGTGTCATCTATTTTGTATTTTGAGTGCAGTTTTGATTTATTAATTTTATAAAAACTTGAATTGAGCCTTTAAACTGATATGTTTAAGTTTCTTTTTGACATACTTGTATTATTCTTTTCCTTTTTTATTGGGTTTATTTTTGTAAATGTTCTTTAAGAATAGAATAAAGTACTTTTTACAGATATTGTTAAAGCTGTTAAAGGTATTACTTATTATGGTAGGAGTATATTAACCCCTGTAGATAATATTGAAAATTTTGCATACTGCGCTCTCCTTAACAGGTTTTAAATGAGTTAGAGAAGTATGCACCGAATAAAGACGCTTACTCGCAACTCTGTCTGTACCTTACTTTACCCCGGCTTCACGAACATGCAGATTTCCGTGAATGGAATCCCAGTAGTGCTCGGGTACAATGCTGGACTCAGGTTGGTGTTTTTTACATGATAATTGTTCATACTGTGAGAAGCAGATTTTTGGTGTATGTCAAAATACTGGCATGATAATACTTACTTTTATTTTTCTCTACTCAATTCATCCATTTCATGTAGATAAAAATGCTATTATAGTTCACTGTATTAATTATTTTCTCCTCTGCCCCTTTTAATTAATATATCTTAATATGATGGTATGGTATATTATCTGCATTGCTTTTTCCTGCCTCATTTGTGATATATGTTAATACACGATATTGTGTAATGTCGTCAATGCTTTTTCTTGGCTCCATTCACACTGAAAATTTTACAAAGCAGTAATATTTCTGTGGCTAGAATTCTCTTGTTCAACACCATTAATTTTTCTCTATTAATGTTGCTTTATTTATTTTGCGATTAGGTGTACCCCCTGGTGGAGAAGTTCTTGCCAGCAGAACGTAAAGGTGGACTGGCTGGGCCTATGGAAGGTGTGGGGATGGCACGTAATGATAGATTAGTCCAGTTGATTATAAAAGGCTTGTTGTATGAGTCATGCGTAGACTATTGTCAGAATCAAGCGACGGGCGAAGGAAGCGCATCGGGCACGCTCAAGTTTCCTTCACTTCTCGCAGCGACAACCTTCAGCGACTCCGATCTCTCACTTTTGTCGTGGCTTCAGAGCATTCCGCCTGAAACCTTTGCATGCCCCTTTGAACAAAAGACGCTCAATGTAGATGTGGAAAGGCTTGAGAAACCCTCTTTAGAAGCCTCTTGGACGGAGCATCTCCTTGTGACGCCCATCAAACCAAGAACGTTTCCTCACTCGGCCATGCCCTATAACCGGCCAAGAGCCACAGACATCATGTCACGTTCTCTCAATCCCAATTTAGATGGCCTTCCCTTTGGTCTGGGATCCAACAGAAATTCAATGGCTTTATCAACAGGTGATATCAATATGATGTCTAAGAGCATTGCAAGTTTTCATTTGACTGGTAAAAAAACAATGAATACTTCTGTTGACAGACTCTTTGATAACGAGAATAACGTTTTTACCAGTAGTTCGTACGGAGATCTTCCGACCATCATAGAGAAAGTGGGCCTTCCAAAAGCACCTCCCAGGAGAGCACGATCTCGTAGCCCGGATAAAAGACAGTCTACGGACTCGCTCAACAAACCGGCATTCTCTGATAAGGTAGAAAAAGATTTACGTGACGAGAAACCGGGATCACCTCCCACGCTGCCCCCCAAATCTTCTCCCACACCTCCTAATATTGCAGCTCCTACTCAGAGTTTGCAGAATTTACCTTCATCTCATCATCAGCAAGTAAGCCATCAGCATCCCAAACAGAATGTTCCTTTGCCTCCCGTTCCTGATGGGAAAGGATTACCCCATCCCCCCATCAATCCCAATATGCACCCTCAGATGGTACCTCCTATTGATAACAACTCTAACAGCGATAGAGAGACTGGCGAACTCTTTAGTATTTATCAGCGGAGACAGCAGCAAATGATGTACGAACATAATCCTTACACCAATAACAACATGAATAACATGATGATGATGGGTGCCGTACATCCTCAGAATATGAATATGAATCGGTAAGTACCCATGTTTGTTTCGTTTGTTCTCATAATTCGTTCAGTATACTTACTGTTTACAGTCTATTGTGTCAATATGGCCAGTTTACACCAGGTGCAGATAGAGGCAAATGCATTATTATTAACTTTCTACCACCTAATTCTCGTCACTTAGAGATGTTAAAGTCTTTAGAATTAATGACAGAAAGTTTTAAGGTTTTATGACCCAAGACATCAGTGAGTCTTTCTAGATTAGACACAATTGCATTAATATTTTGGCATGATATAAAGATAGCCAATAATTGCTTTATATGAAAACCTGTACCTTTTGTATACTGGTCATAATAGCTAATTACTGAAGTAAGTACTGTATAGTGTATTGCTTGGTAAGTACATAATTCTTATACTGTTTCCTTTTAAGACTACCTTGTACTGTGTTTGCATCTGTTGTGTTATCTCTCCATAGTTTTCCTGTGTAACAGATTAGCTGTATTAATACTTAAAACTCCGTTATATTATCTCTCCATAGCTTTCCAGTGTATCAGATTAGCTGTATTAATACTTAAAACTCCTGAATTCCTGTACTTAATGTACAATATAATTCTTTGGAAACGGTATTAGAAGAGCTATCACTTGCTTAGTACAGATTTCCTCTTAAGCCAATAGCTAAAGTATTAGAGTAATTGATTGGTATAATTGCAAAACCTTGATTCTTTGTGTAAGGAAAATACAAAAGAGGGACTTCCTGGGCCCCTCGCTCCTCCTCATTTAGTCACATTTTATAAAATGCTGGGTAACACGGAGGAAATATTCTTTGACTCAGCCACCCTCCTTATTAGATGGTTTATAGATTTTTTTTATATAGGTGGATAATCATAAGATGAGATAAATAGAGTAAGACATCTGATTTAGTTTATAATGCAATGCTTATAGGAATTTAATTGTATTTTTATGTTTACCAATAATATTCTTTGTTTTCGTATCCTTTTTATGGTATCAAAATTGACTTTATCGTCTGTTTGAGTTTCTTGAATTATCACTACTCGTATTTACATATATTGGTGTGATTTAATGGAACATTTGAATTTTTTTAATGAAATACAATTACAAATTTTATTTTTTTAAAGGTTTTATCACAAATCTTTAGTATTCTTGTGTTTTATCTTTTTAAGGTAATACTGTATAGTATACGTCCCATGGGTATATAAATTTTATGGGAACAGTACCGAAAAATCTTTTAGGATTTTATATAT